>JAUYWV010110751.1:0-12544 GCA_032274565.1 Nematoplana nigrocapitula
ATCATTTAAATTATCGTAGATTCGCGGGAAATAATTGACCACCATTAACCAGTAGATCTACTATTGAAAGTTAGATATGTGCCCGTAAACCTTTTCTTTCTACATCCTATCTAATAATAATCACAGTATATGTGACTAGAGAGCTGCATAATATCTACTCCGGGCAATTGCAACCATTTTAGGTCTTATGGGTGTAAATATCACTTTCAGTATACCTTTTCTTTATTTTCTAATTTTCAGTTCTTTCTATATAGGTATTATTATATACGCATGCATATATTTTGAAATGCAAAAACACTCGATAATGAAGAAATTAATTTTTCATTATTTTCAAACAATACAATTGTGAATAAAAAGCATGAAATGTAATTTTTATGATAAATTTGAAAACAAATATGGAGCACACAGTATACATGCAATACAAATGAAAAGGAGACCCTTTCTCACCGGGCCTCTTCCAACAGAGAGGACTCTTTCCTACTTCGGGCCACTTTCAACAGAGCCCCCATTTCCTACTATGGGTCTCTTCCAACAGTCCAACAGAGAGGACTCTTTCCTACTTCGGGCCTCTTTCAACAGAGCCCCCAAATCCTACTATGGGTCTCTTCCAACAGAGAGGACTCTTTCCTACTTTGGGCCTCTTCCAACAGAGCTCCCCTTTCCTACTCTGGGTCTCTTCCAACAGAGACCCCTTGCCTACTATGGGCCTCTTCCAACAGAGACCGCTTGCATACTATGGGCCTCTTCCAACAGAGACCCCTGTCCTACTATGGGTCTCGTCCAACAGAGCCCCCTTTCCCTACTATGGGCCTCTTCCAACAGATGACCCCTTTTCTACTATGGACCTCTTCCAACAGAGCCCCCCTTTTCTACTAAGTGCCTCTTCTAACAGAGCCCCCTTTCCTACTAAGTGCCTCTTCTAACAGGACCCTCCTTTCCTACCAAGTGCCTCTTCTAACAGAGCCCCCCTTTCCTACTATGTGCGTCTTCCAACAGAGCCCCCTCTCCTATTATATGGGTCTCTTCCAACAAAGCCCCTTTTCCTACTATGACTTGTGCATCTTCCAGCAGAGAGCCACTTTTCAGGTGCTATTGGTTTCTTCTAACAAGGGCCTCTTTGAAGCTGTTCCGGATAACAGCTCTCAATGTTTCTGCATAGAACGAAATTGCAGTGCTCCTTGGAGCCCTACTTCAAAATGGGGCCTTTTGAAAATTATTTGGGGCTCTCACGTTGCTACGCCCCTGCTTTCTAAAACCCAGTATAGATAATTGTGATGCTTATAATAGAAAGAGTTGTTTTCAAACAAATGACCTAATGAATCATTTTCTTTTCGACAGATCGATAGACGACTATTATTAGCTTGCACAATGTCGGTCTGGTAGTCACCAAAAATGTAAAATGAATCGTGCATTAAATGTAGTATTTTTATAAACACTTATATCGGCGAGTTCGCCAACGTCTCGCCTTTTCCTTTATAGTTATACCATTTATAATACATTAAAGGTTGGAAATAAATTAGAAAAGTGGTAACAGTGGCCAGAAGGGCAATTTTGGATTGTTCCAAATTTAATTAGAATGTTATAAACTCATTACTCTACATTTTTTAAAAGCTGATAAATGTATTTTGTATTGCAGAGATATTATGTTTGAGTTTGATGTTACAATTTCGATGAGCAGCATTCGCTTTTTCTAAAAAATAGAGTAAATTTATATCGTGAAGCGTATGGTAAAATGGATCGTTGAGAAATGTATCACTTGTGCCGTTTTCATAATTTTCCTGTCATGATGCGAATGGAGTATTACACCGGACCTGCCTGGGTAGTGTTTTAGAAACTCCCAATTAACAGGTTTATAAAAATCTGCAAGGGTTTATTTAATGCGTAGAAAGAGTTCTCAACGATTGACTTGCGCGGGATATCTAACCAGTGTTTTAAATCGTAAGATAATCTATTGTGAGTCAATGTGAAACTCAGTACGAGTCTATTTGGTAACGGTCTAGTCTTCTTTATTCTCCGCAGAATCTGTTACAAGTCTGCGAACGAATTCCAACCATAGGAACTCAGTTGAAAATTCTCTCCACCGTCAAAGCCACTATGCTCGGATCACAAGGTAATATTTGCTCTTCATTCGCATCTCTACTCTTCTATTACGTTAGAAAGCTCACTACTCGCCACCTACTGAGATGATCTTTTTGTATCAGAAGAGAATCTGGTTCTTCTGAACGTTTTGAAATAATAGGACATTATTTTATGTTTTCTGTTGTCAAATTTAATTGTCCATTTTTTATTCAAGACGACATGATTGAACCGGCTCCTGATAACTCTGAATTAAATTGCGGTAAAGAGTGTTCTTGCATGGTGTTACGCGCACTCCCTATGTTAGCCGTGTTTGTGAACTTTCTTCGAAGTTTCTGCTGTGTTGGGACGTTGAAGAGTTCCGAGTTGACAATTCCCCTTGCATGTTGTAATACACAGTTTGTTTGAGAACACATTAATGTTCAGCCTGCGACGTTTATATTATTATATCGAAGACCAAACCTGCTGTTAAACTTATGGGAAGAGTTGCCAATCATATTATGCTTAATTTGGCTCTGCCGGTATACATATACTCTCAGGAGTCTATTTATAAAATCGTTAACGAATTCTCGGAGTACAAAGCAGAACCAAGCTTATGCCAAACATTTATTTCCCGGTAACAGGTTTCAACCGTTCCACAGTTAATTTTTACGTCAATTTAAATATCGCGGGTACAAATTCAGCCTTAAAGCATTACGGAAAAACATTCAAAACTGTTATCAAATAAACGTTTTTGGAAAAAGTTGCACCTGGAGGTGTTGGAGAAAAAGGTGCAGAACTCATCTTTAAATGTGTTTTTAATGAATAATGATTTTTGTTTGAATTTGTACCCGCGATATTTTAATTGACTTGGAAATGACTGTGGAACAGTCGAAACCAGTTGCAAAGAAATAAATGCTTGGTACAAACTTTGTTCAACTTTTTATTCTAATAATTTATTTCTTTTAATTATGCAATTATTGAATAATAATAATTCATAATAAGCCAATTACAAATTAACCAGTCGTTTATTTTAAGAATTAAAGCGGGGAGCCCCAGAGGATAAATCGAGGATTATAATTATTTTCTCTCTCGGGTAGATCGAATACTTTTTGTCATAGAATGTACAATTCACAAATATATATACAGATACACGAAACGAAAATTGTTTTAATCTTCGTCAGTATTCGAATTATTCCATCCAAACTCACTACCTTTTACCTTTGTAGTTTCCTTGATATAAACGTTATAATAATAATGTTTAGCAAAAGTGACATGAGGTATGTATATAACGGAATTTCGTAACAGATTACTGTCATTCAGGTTTCAACAGAAAAGAAGTTCACTTTATACGATTATACCAGTTATATTATTTTGTTGTGATGTTTAAAAAGTTTTGTTCTGAGTCGCAGAATTTCATTGCGGTCATATCAAGTCGATTGAGGAAAACCAGTATCAACATTTGTCTATCTTGCTATGAAATACACAGCTATATTCAGGCATAATCTTGTAAAAATATGTTGCCTATAGTGAACTTCTTTGTATGTTTATTCTTTAAGCCCAGTTTTTTACAAATATTTTACAGTATTTAAACCAGTTTGTTCCCACTTTTGTTAATTTCTTATATTTTTGTGTATAATCGCAATATTCAGTTATAATAAAGTATCGCAAGATTGTCTATAAAGGTTGTTCATTGGAATACATAGTTCGATTTTAGACTTTTTACTGAAAAACTGTGTTAAAGAGATTGCAACGCTAATGTATTTCTCATTATTTTATACTGCCCAGTAAAGTAAATTGTATAAAACAGGGTGGCCATGCATACACGAAATTCGTGTATATACACGATTTATACAAAGATTTCCCGGTAAACAATGTGACGTATATTTACCTAAATTTACGTCGCTTTTGACCAGGCGCGTAGCAAAGGGGGGAAAATAAGCAAAAAATTTACTGATATAAAAAAAGAATTCACTGAAAAAAATTCTAAATTACCCCCCCCCCTTCACAAAATCCTGACTACGCCCCTGCTTTTGACCGTTATTTTTACGTAAATTTACGTTTCACTTGCGACGTCGCCTTTTGAGACCCATTGACACCTATAATAACCCTTAATATTATAGAATGATAATGTCAATGTCAAAATATGATAGAACTGCAAACATTATGAACAATATTAACACCCATTTTTTTATTTTTGAAAACAATAACCGTACACAACGATAAGGCATTCTTTTTTATTCAAATATAATTCATATATAATGTAAATATATGCAAACAACACATATACAACAAATATTTTAACCTTTACTCTTTGCGCCTCAGGCATAACAATTTATATAATTGATATATTTTTAAAACAACAAGTAACTACTATAAGTCGCATTTAAGACGTAAAAATACGTAACCAATGCGACGTAAAATTGACGTTGCAAAAATAACAAAAAATCGAAATATTTTTTATATTTGTGTACAGACACTACTGTAATCTCTTTAAAATGTAGTTGCACAACCTGAACATTATCAATATTTATAAATCAAAATATGCGACGGATTACCTAATGCGACATAACTTTACGTAAATTTACGTCGCAATGTTTACCGGGTTAAATATACACAAAATTAGAGTAATGTACAGAATTTTTATAATTATTTAATTTTTTTAAAATTTAAGAAGACCCAGGTGGCAAAACAGAAATTAGTGTCATCAATCTAGACGAGGAGGGCAGCAGAACTTGCTGAGATTTCACGAAGAAGAAGGTCGTGCTTGGGCTACGCTGGAGGCTGCAAAGAAAGAAAACATTGAAAACACATCTTTTTTGGCAATATTTATTTATGTTTGCTATTAATTTAATTGAAAATAATTGTAGATTTTTACTGAAATTATATATATATTAAAAAGTGAGTTGTGTGCATGGCCACTCTGATAAAACTCCTGATGTTATTTGAACGGTAACACTACATTCTAAGGATTACAATAGCCTCATGACTCTAAAATTCCGACAGTGTGTATCCACACAATAAACTATTTATATATTTAAAGTAAAACCACTGCTTACTGCATCAGTAGCTGTCAAAGGTTTATACAAAAACTCAGCTGATAATTAAATCGATTTGAAGTTGTTTATTTGGACTTTTTGTTTGAAGAATAACCGATGATATACCCCAAACTCGTTCATGAAATCGATTTTCCAACCGCTAATTTAATTGATCACAGGCAAATATACTGTACATGTGGACGAAGACAACTCAGCATGTCAGCTTGCTAACAATAGCCCGAAAATGACAGTTGACAGTGCTGGTACAGTCTGCATGTGTTTACGCTGAGTGTTATTTTAGTACTTTCCGGCGTTATGAGTTATTATTTTCAACTCTTCCCTTTTCTGCCTTACTTTCGCATTTGGTCCCATGCTTGTACAACCTTCAACCGTCAAAAGGCAGCAAACGCAACTTGATCATGCACCAATATAGGGACGAGCAGGCTATGAAAGCCGAACTACAGTGGGCGTGATGTAGCCAGTCGAATAAAATTAGTGTTACCTAATTCCAAAATAGCAAAGCACTTTTCATGTGGTCGACAAAACCAGATATGTACATTATGCGCTAATGACGCTGGTATTTCACCTTATTTACAAGCGCCTATAAGGTTGTAGTCAAGAATTTAAGAGAGAAATTTGTCTAAGTTATCTGCTTATTGGAGTTTGTTCGCTTCACACAATAGCAAATGCAAACCGAATTGCATTCTCTTCAGAGATTCCAAAACTACAGTATACCCGGTTGACGCCGTTATTAAAGAGTGCTCCCCCAAAAAAACGAAAAAGCAATATACAGTTCAAAATTGTTTTTGAATCATTTAGTCCATTGTTACAGCACTATAATTTGATCGTCGATTTTATTGATTTTTTAACGTCGCGATAAACCTTCGTTATTTTGGCTTATCAGAGTTATTATTTTCAAAAAATTGGGCTGTACCAGCACTGCGTTGACACAGCGTGTTCAGAAAAGGCTTAGCTACTCCATTCGTTTTCTTCTCTGGAATTTTAACTTTCTGGGTGAAGCAATTTTCTGAACTCATTGTATGTGTACTAATGTGAGTAAATAACTTCCGAACCAAATTTGTACTATTTTTATTTTTGCTCTGTTTGCACAGCTACTATTTATGATGCAAACATATTTGATAAGCTGAGATAGTACTGTACAGTATATAGTACAGAAATTGATTTATCAGTAATTACATACGAGTACGATTTTCACTGCTATCCAGTTGAACCGGTGAGGCGGAGTCGTCGTTACGCACGTGAGTATAGGCAGAAGTGGATTTATTGGTTAATTGGCTAACATCGTTTTTTATAACAACGTCACCTTCATCCATAATTCGTCTTTGTGCACTCAACAGTTGTGGTGTTGATATTTCTAACAGATTCGGCAGATTCAGAAACCCCCTATGTAGAGTGGAGTATCACCACATAAACGCGTCCTTAATGCTTAATAGTGCGTTTAAATTCTGAACTCTCTTTTTGTTTAAACAAAAAACGATAAGCTTTCTTGTTTGATGATCATAATTTATACAATATTATTATCCAATTTCCTGACCAGTTTCGGATACAAGTGTTCTATAACATATTTTGAAAGTCTAACAGCAAGGAAATTTAAACAAGGGATATGAAACAGAACGAGATGCAATTAATTAAAAGCTTTCATAAGAAATGAAGCACTCGGACTCTTCTGATGTTGCGTCCCAAATAGGACATGTGTGAATTACCCATGCAACTCAAACTTACAGATCTGAGAACCATAGAAGTATCGTCTTTTCTAAACAAATCTATCAGCGTATTGGTGGAAAAGAGAGATTATAAGAGCTCTATTAAAAATACATTAGACGATTTACCGGTAATTCACTTTAGTACTATAATGTAATCAGACAACCGAATTTAAAGATCAAATTACATCACTACTTATAAGTAGTATGTATAAAATAACATTTTAATGTTGTATGTCATCACCAACAGTGATATTTTGATAATAGCAATTGTAAAGGTGATACTTTGTTATTTTATCTTTTCTCTGGTCCTGCACATGTCTGTATGGTCATAACTTTTTATAGTATAAATCTCTAACGATAAATTTGAGGTGGTGGAAAAATAAAATATTATTATTAATATATTATTATTGTTCGAGTTTAACTGTTTCCATTTATTATCCAACAGTCTTAGCTTCGTCATTATTGCATCATTTCCGGCTTTAGTAATTTTCAGCTGCCGCAGACGTTCGTGCAAACATTTCCAAAACCATGTCAACCAGTTCGAAGTAATCATGTGGCATGGACAATCAGAATATTGATTTTTGCCCAGATTAGTCCACAAACTGACTGAGAATAGTTATATATGGATGATTTGCCCCTTTTAGGATCGGACGAAGATCAGGAGGCCACCGAGATGTTGGTAGGGAACGCCCAAAACCTGATGCAGTCCGTGGTGGACACGGTACACTGCGCCGAGGCGGCTTCGATTAAGATCCGTGTGGACAGCGGTTTGAAAATCAGATGGCAGAAGAAGAAAGCCTGGTACCAAGGCTAATTTAATTGATTGATTGATTGATTGATTAATGCTCGACCATATGTCGATCAACTTCTTCCCATATAGTTCTGCTGTCCCGCTCCTCCTGCGACCTACTGTATTTTTGTTAAGCGCGTTCTGCTTCGAGTGACCAATCAAAATGCATGGAGAAAACTTTTTATATTCACTCAGACTAAACATATAGTAGCCGTGCGGGTCCAGTGACATATTTTGGTCACCCAGTGTGCCCTGTTTGGGGAATCACTACTTGTAATAATGAGAAACGGTAATTATTTTTTTCAATTTGATCAATATATTGATCGTTGATCGTCGTTTTCTATGCATCAAGGGTACGAGTATTGATTTCAAATTATTGTAGATTGAATTATATACAGTAGGTTATTTGTTGCGCCCATAAAGTGATAGTTTGGTTTGGTTGCATGTTTTTCTCAGCTGTTGCACAGTTGTTTGAATTATCTTATGATTCTCTCTGGTATCTATATGCAGAAAACGCCTGTGTTTTATGATTTATATTTCTCTTCAATTTCAATTTGTAATCGAACAAATGTTTTTTCTTGAAAAATTTCTTCCTATCGGTCAAATAAGTGACATGGCTTTAACATGTGAATTTCATCCGACTGCATGTTTATTTAACTGAGACACTACTGACTATTATTTTTGACTTGTTATTTGATGTCATTAACGTTTGATGTGGTAAATATTGTGTGTAAGTGGTTTTTTTTCACTCTGTGCATATTTTGCGCAAAGTACAGCTTCTGCTTTTATTGGTTGTCCCTCCTCAGATGTTTCATATGACCCATTAATTGTACCGATTGAACCCGACTGAAATATTTGCTCCAAAAATATTATTGCTACTGTTATACACGTTGTTTCTTAGCTCCGATTTAATGTTTGATGGGATCTGTTTTTTAAAAAAAACTTTGCGCCAAATTGTACTTACTTGCGGCGAGATTCTGATAATAAAACTTAATTTTGTATCACTTTCGACCAATGAAACGCAGATCAAACTTATACATGCCACTGCTGCATTAAGCTATGGATACCGATTAAAATTAACAGAATAAAACGTGATTAGCCATTGATTTCATGCATGACCTCGCGACTGAGATAAACTTCTTTGCGAATATGCTACCGAATCTATTCGTGTTGAAAACAAAAGTCTCGTCTAGATTTTGATATATTATAATAACTAGTAGCGATTCTAAACATTTATATACTTGTATTCAGATATATTATCCTTGAATATTGATTGAGAGAATAATTTCAAATCAAAATAACATGCGATGCACGCAAATGTATTTTATTTATATTAATGGTGTTCATGTCAACAAATTGCTACTAATACGTGGATCATACGACATGTTACTATGAAAATACATATGTCATTTTTCATTTGTATGAATTATGTTCGTCAGGGACGGCCAGCTTTTTTAAATGGAGGCGCCAAATTACGCCATGTTAAAATTATTAAAACCATATCTAGGAAATAGGAATGTGATAATTCATTATTTATTTTATATAAAATATCATTCAAACTACATCCAAATTGTCTCTGTCGAACTGTATGTATGGCATAAGTGATTATGATTATGATTATTTTCGCGATTTTTGGAAAAGTAGTACTTTTCCTCACGTGAAACTTTATTCTTATGAGAGCTTATAGCGATGGAGTAAGAATACAATTTTGAGTGAAGATGAGTACTTTTCTCATGAGGGAATTTTATTTTATGCATGTATGCCGACGACGCCAATGTAGTAAGCTTTACAAGTTGACAAGAGTGGCCTTTATTCGTAATTTATACCTAACATGACATAACTTCCATTCAAATCGATAAAAAGTACGTAGTACTTATGCGCTAATTAAATGTTGCATCTATATTAGTGTGAGACGGCAGGAGTGATGACGAAAAGAAGCGCTCAAGAAATGATGGATGAAAAATAGAAAAATATGACGAAAGTTGGAAAGACTTTTAACAAATTAAAGTGTAAATGAGTCACAGTCACTCATGCCCGCCGCCACGATTTAGAAAAAGGCATTTCGTAGGGGAATGAATTAACTTTTGATATAGGTGCCTATATTTACAGTTCATCAGGCATTAACGTTTTTCAAACATGACCACAAATCAATATAAGTTTTATAAAGCCAATAGTTAATAGTCAATAATTAGTAGTAATAAGGTTTTATAAAAAAAATTATAATAGTTGAAATCATAGAAGATATTTCTTTGATTCATGGATGTTTTACATCATAGATGTAGAAATACAGTAATTATATCGTTTAAATTAAAATATTTATAAAGTAAAAAATGAATTATATATTATAGTTGAAGTTATTATGTATTATATGATAAAGGCGCCTATTTACAGTTCAAAAGGCATTTCTTAGGGGTATGAATTTATTTTTCACATACTGTAGGCGCCATCAACCAAAAGACCCCCCTCTCGTGGCTCCCAAGATACTATAAAACTAAATTCAAACACTAAAATGTCAGTAAGCACTCGCAAGGCAAACATCTACTATAGAAGATACATAATCTACGGGAAGCCAGATTATAATGTGTTTTCGGTTGCACGCTATCAAGGCAAGGTTGGGGGGCAGTGAAATTGAATAGCAGGCAGGAAGGCAGTGTAGGGTGTGTTGGCTGACAAAACAACTGCTGCCCGAGAGACACATAATCTGGGCGAATTCAGATTATAGGCTCTTCTGTTGTGTAAATCAATTGCCTACCGGGAGATGAGAAATTTACAGTTAAACAGGCAGATAGCCGGCAGCTATTACACTGGATTGCCCGAAATCTTTGTACATACAGATCACCTTTGCTTTAAAAAAGAGTAGCTACAAAATTTAAAAGTTTTTGATGCCAAATTCTAAGGTAATCTGAGATTATAATATTATATTAGCGCTGCACCCCTGTCTACGCCTAGAGCTAAAACTGCGATCAACAGCGTCGGCGCGCAGTCGTGCTGACTGACAATAAGTGACAATAGGTTTCATCACAGTAACACTGTTTTGATTAAATGAAAATGTCATAAATTCAACACATTTTGTGGCCTATCCTTTAAATGAATACTAAACTAGTGAACTTTCCATCGCTTTAGAATATTCTGTTGGAATCATGTTGATATATAGGGTTTCAAAATATCACTATGAAAACTCAAAATATTCATTGATATTTTGAGAAAGAAGAGCTTTTAATTTAAATAGAAGAGATGATGTAATCAGTCTACAGAGTTCGAATCTCAGAAATCATATGATCAATAAATAGGTAACATGTCAACTAAGGATGTCGAACGCTTGCACTGACCCAAACGTTTTCTCACTCGCTCGCTTTTCCTTTCCTCAATTAAAAGGTTATACTGCATTGCTGAATAAACCTCCTCGGCTCTAGAACATTTTCTACGCTTTCATGCATTATTGGTTAATAGTTCTCCATTCTTTACTTATAATAACTTATGTACTTTTGACCTTGAAATTGTTAAAATTAATCAGAAAAATTCACATGTACTCTTTTGAAGTAGACGCGCTCATATCATTGAGTTGTTAAAAATCGATGGTTTTACACTTTATACTTTGGAAGATACGGAGAACATGTTACATGAGAAGTATACTGAAATATAAAGATGTATGTTAGATATAATTATCTCATTTTAGTTAATTGCAGTATGCATCTTCATTACAAGAGACGTTTTAATGTGAGCTTTAAGGATATTCTATTTTTGTCCGATGAAAAATAAATGAATAAAAAAGTTTACAGAACAGTTCGTCACACCACCAAGTTCCAACAGTATTATATACTGAAGAAAGGGTGGGTTTCTATTGTATTTATGATATGTAATTTGTCAGTACCAATAAAATAGCAATATCTAATTATAAATGCATTGCTCCTTTTTATGGAAAACCCTGCCCATCACTCATCAGCCTGGCTATGGACTCATTTCATTTTTAATAGAAGTTAATGATATTCTTCTCAAATTTAGCAAAAAAGGCAGTCAAGTGCTCACTTAAATGTGATAAGTTTCTTTTTTAATATTTAATATCATTTTTATATTTTATTAAGTTCTTAAGTTACTTCATTTAATCATTATATTGTTAAATTTCTTTCTTTCATCATAATTAATTAATAGTACTTTAAATTTAATTTGATTTTGAGATACAATTAATATTATATACTAATATTAATATTTTTATACTTTTACTATTATATTAATTTATTAATTAATCTATATTATTAATTTTATAATATCATGCTGTGTCACATCTAAAAACATAAATATCTAAAAATTGGCAACACGTATGAATATGAAATTTGGCTAAAAAATTCTGTAATAAGGGGACAACATCGTGTCAAATTTTGTCCATTGACCCTCCAACAATGCGCACGTGATTGATAAATTGTTGTGATTTGGCTATTTTATTACTAAGCATTATCTACAGTCCTATGTCAGTTATCTAGCAGATAGCCAATAATATACGGTATTCTGTCAACTCCGCGAGCTGATAATGGCAAGCTAACTTCAATGTCAACAGCTGAAATCAATAAATTAAAAAAAAAGCTTATTGTTGCTAATTGTGTTGATGTAAATTTAACGCTAATATGGATTAATGGTATTGGTATATTAACCCTATCCTACCCGGCTATTTGATGCACTCAGAGACGGGGGGACTGAATCGGCCCGCGCCTTATATTTCGCTCCCCTATTTAGATAGAGCCTTGAAATTTTGTATGTAGGGTATAATTGTTAATAGTGGCTGTCCTAAGTGTACAAACATAAGGTAGTTGCATCGGTTTGATGACAGAGTTGTCTTAGAGTTTTAACTTTAGCACGTGACATTCCTCTATTATCGTGCTATGTCATTTCTCAATTGATACCTCCTAATCTTATAAATTTGATTATTTTTGTGTCCGAAATGT
>JAUYWV010110762.1:0-12543 GCA_032274565.1 Nematoplana nigrocapitula
GGAGGAGAATAGATCTATTCTCCTCCCTTCATCGCTCCACCCTCCCTTCATCGCTCCTCCTCTTCCCTTCATCGCTCCTCCCTCTCCCTTCTTCTCTTCTCCACCCTTCAACGCTCCCCCTCACTTCATCGCTCCTCCTCTTCCCTTCATCGCTCCACCTCTTCCCGTCATCGCTCCTCCTCTTCCCTTCATCGCTCCCACGTTCTCTTCTCTTCACCTCCCTTCATCGCTCCTCCCTCTCCCTTAGACTTTGCTTCTCGTCCCTTCATCGCTCCACCCTCCCTTCTCTTCTCTCCTCCTCCCTTCATCGCTCCTTCTCTTCCCTTAATCGCTCCTCCCTCTACCTTCTTCTCTCCTCTTCTCTTCATCGCTCCTCTATCTCCCTTCTTCTCTCCTCCTCCCTTCATCGCTCCTCCTCTTCCCTTCATCGCTCCTCCCTCTCCCTTCTTCTCTTCTCCTCTTTCCTTCATAACTCCTCCCTCTCCGTTCTTCTCTCCTCACTCTCCCTTCTTCTCTACTCCCTCTCACTCTCCCTTGTTCTCTCCTCCCTCTCACTTCTTCTCTCCTCCCTCCCCTTTCTTCTCACCTTCTCTCCTAACCCTGCAGTCTTCCTCTACAAATACAAAAACAAATTCCACTTCTAAGAACTAACCTCATCACAGTCGTCCTCAGCCATCAACTCGATTACCAGTCTTACCAGAGTGGAACCTAAACGGAGATGAGAAGGCACACAATCAATTAATCGATCGATAAACCAATAAGTCATGCCTCTGTCTTACCTATTTTCTTGCGTCTGTGCCCTTCCTCCACAGCCAGCATGGCGATATAACCTCTCCGGATGGGAGGACGGTGCCACTCCAGCTTGCACACAACCGCACCCACGCATTTGTGCTCTTCTTCGGTGAATGCCTGCCACAGAACAGCATAACAAAGAGGAATAATTCGAACATTCCTATACTTTTCTCATTGAACATCTGATTCTTTATAATTCCTCCTATTGACTGAGTTGGGCACAACATGCATTAAATGGATTTCAGTCGCACTACTTCAATCCTTGTCAGTGAGGAATTCCGGAAGACTCATAAGGTCTGTCCAGTTTGGAAAAGTAAGCTCAAACATATACACAGAACACCACTAAAATAAAACTATGTCTAGTCATTGAACACAATTATTGATTAATTTTTTCATTAATTATTGTGTTTGTTAATTGATTGTCTCAAATGTTCCTTTTGCTTGACTGTTGATTTTGATTAATTGTCTTAATTCTTCTGACTAAATGATTGATTACCTAAATTGTTTTGATTGATTGATTGTTTCACCTGTTTAGATATATTGATTGATGGTCTCAATGGTTTTGATTGGTTGTCCTAAGTATTTCGATTGATTGATTGACTGATTTATTTTAATTGATTAAATGTCTCATTTGGTTTGATTGATTGCCTCAAATGTTTTGACTGATTAATTGTTTCAATTCTTTAACTAACTGATTGATTACCTGAATTGTTTTGATTGAATGATAGTCTCAATTATTTTGATTGATTAATTGTCTCATTTACTTTGACTGATTGATTGACTCAATTGTTTTGGTTGATTGAGTGTTTCAACTGTTTTTACTTATTGATTGATTGCCTCAATTGTTTGGATTGATTAATTGTGTCAATTCTTTTAACTGAACGATTGATTACCTTAATTGTTTTTATTGATTATTTTTATTAATTGTTTTAACTGATTTGTTGCCTCAATTGTTTGGATTGAAGAGAAAGTGCTAAAGTTGGATTGGATGATGACGGAGATAAAGGGAGATGATGAGAAAGCGCCAGCAGAAGGCAGGAAGGATGAAAGTCAACAATCTCTCTTCCGTCATTTTTAATGCCAGTTTTATATGTTAATGCATTGTCCTATCAAGGCATGCCACCCCAGCTCCACTGACCATGAGGCAGAATCTGGGCCAGTTGTGGATGAAGTAGCGGTAGGTGTAGATGGAGTAGGGCTCGGAGAGGTCCTTGGTGATCAGGCCCACAATGTCGGGCATATCCAGCTCGCACTTGTACAGCCGGTAGTACACTCCACGATCCTGATCTCGATACACCAACAGACGACGCAGCTCGTCGGGCAGGTCCAAGTTCGCCTCTGCTAACACCACGCCGTCAACACCACGGCTAGGGGAGTCGGGCGGAGGCAGCAGTTTGGCACACACGGCCGGTCTGGTTCCCGTCGAGGTCGTGGCTATACTGGTCAGCGCCGCCCCGTTGCTACCGGCCGAGTTCACATAGCTGATCCCGGCCTCACAGGCCGCGTCCTCCACCAAAGGGCGACACCGCTGCATGACAGCTTGCGACGAGGGCTGCTGCTTTGTTGATGACACTAACGCGTTGTCATGGTGATGGTAGCAGGGGAAGGCGTCCCCATTGCTCAGTTGGCTAGCTCCCTCCTCCGCTCCAAGGCTCGCACTGTTCAGTTGGGTGGTGAGGTCGGACAAGAGGTCTTTATCCGAAGATGTTGCCATGGCTTGGACACTTCACATCCGCTTCGCCTACAGAAACAGAACGCGAGTGAACAGTAAATTTCATTCTATTCTGTTCCACTTCAATTCAGTTCTAGTCTATTCTATTCCAATTTAATTCAGTTCTAGTCTAGTCTGTTACACTGCAATTCAGTTCTAGTGTAGTCTGTTCAAATTCAATTCCGTTCTAGTCTATTGTGTTTCAATTGAATTCTGTCCTAGTCTATTATGTCCCAATTCAATTCAGTTCTAGTCTAGTCTAGTCTGTTCCAATTCAATTCAGTTCTAGTCTAGACTGTTCCAACTCAATTTAGTTATAGTCTATTCTGTTCTAATTCAATTCAGTTCTAGTCTAGACTGCTCCAATTCAATTTAGTTCTGGTCTATTCTGTTCCAATTCAATTAAGTTTGAGTCTAGTGTGTTCCAATTCAATTCAGTTCTAGTCTACTCTGTTCCAATTAAATTCAGTTCTAGTCTATTCTGTTCCAATTCAATTCAGTTCTAGTCTATTCTGTTCCAATTAAATTCAGTTCTAGTCTATTCTGTTCCAATTCAATTCAGTTCTAATCTATTCTGTTCAAATTCACTTCAGTTCTAGTCTATTCTGTTCCAATTCATTTAAGTTCTACACTATTCTGTTCCAAATTTAAATTCATTCTAGTTCGTTCCAATTCAATTCAATTCTAGTCTGTACTGTTCCAATTTCAAATCAGTTATCTTTATGGTCTATTCTGTTCCAGTTTCAAATCAGTTATCTTTATGGTCTATTCTGTTCCAATTTCAAATCAGTTCTAGTCTAGTCTGTTCCAATTGAATTCAGTTCTAGTCTAGTCTGTTCTAATTCAATTCAGTTCTAGTCTAGTCTGTTCCAATTCAATTCCGTCCTAGTCTAGACTGTTCCAATTCAATTCAGTTCTAGTCTATTCTGTTCCAATTAAATTCTGTTCTAGTTTAGTCTGTTCCAATTCAATTCCGTTATAGTCTATTATGTTTCAATTCAAATCCGTCCTAGTCTATTATGTCCCAATTCAATTTAGTTCTAGTCTATTCTGTTCCAATTCAATTAAGTTTGAGTCTAGTCTGTTCCAATTCAATTCAGTTCTAGTCTACTCTGTTTCAATTCAATTCCGTCCTAGTCTAGACTGTTCCAATTCAATTCAGTTCTTCGTTTATCATCCGTTTTCCATGCTAGCATGGGTTGGACAGGGGCTTCTTGATGGCTCTTCTCCGAGTGTGTGGTCTTGTGCAAGGCCTTTTCTAATCAAGCTCTAGAAAGTCTCCCTGAATATCATGCCTCCAAGTCTTCCTCTTCCGCTGGCACCATCTACCTCTAAATTTCTGCACTTGCTGACCCAGTTATCATTATCCTTTCTCTCTATGAGACCAAACCATCTGAGACACAATTGTCGCATAACACTTGATATAATTTCAATCCTCAATCTGTTCCTCAGCTCATCAGAAGGCCTTCTGTTGCCAAGACTTACATTACACATACATCTAACCATCTGCATCTCTATATGCTCAAGTCTACATACATCTTACTTTTTTTCAGGCCATGTGTCACCACCATACATTATACCACTACTAACACAAGCTGCATGATGCTTCCCTTTCATCTTGCATGAAAACATAGAGGCCGCAGCTCCCTAATTTCTTCCATCCAGATCTAACTGACATATTACAGAGCTTGTTTCCACACCACGACCACCTGCACTCAACATTCACCAGATAGCAAAACTGATCCACAACTTCATAATCACCATTTCCAAGTTTCATCTAATTTGCTGTTTTATTTACTTCCTGCAGGTGTAAGCATTTACTGCACTTAAAATCAGGAATGTCTCTCAGTTTGACTTTTAATCCACTGCAACGTTTATGCACTCATAGGCTGCAAAAAGTATAGTACACCGAGTTTACACCAATACCCTATCTGCATACTCCACATGGGAATCTACCTGATGTAGGTACAGGTCCCTTATTAGTCCCACTTGCCACGACCAATGTTTCAGCTATGTTAACTAATAAACCTTTGTGCTCCATACCATTCTTCCAAACAGAAAGTCTTTCCTCAAGTTCCTCTAAACCAACTTTTCTCAGCATCCCCTGTGTTGGTTTTGAGAATCCTATCGCCACCCAAAACACATGATTTTTTCTAACATACCAATTTCTTACAAATATACAAGATGATGGATAGTTTGTGTGATAACACACTAGTTAGTGTTAACATGATCCTTGGGCATCATGGTGAAATGCCAGCTCCTTCACATTGGATAGAGTTTCATCAATTGCAAATACAGGTCACCTCTCTGCACAATGTCAGGCCAATTTCTGGCTTTAGAGAGAACTATGTTTAGGGCACTAAATTCTTTTTCTGCTAAATATGTTGGTGGAAATGGTAGCAGAAGTTTTTCCATTCAAATGGAAATTTTTATCAAAGCCTCTGGGAGTTTTTGTATTAAGCCTGGGCTTTCACATTGTTTTGCAGGTCAATCAGCTTTCCTGCTAAAAAACATGAACAACTTCTGGTGATGTCCAAAATGGATAAACAATCCAGGATGGGATATCCATCGTTAAAAGATCCCCAAATCAAGTTTCCATATCTAACTACAATTTGTTCAGATGTGCCGAGTAAATGAGTAGCTGATTATCAGTGATGGTCTCATCATGATTAGGCAGACACCCAAACTGATAAAATTCTTGGCATGTAATGTTAATCAGTAATTTTTTTAGTTTCCAGAGGAAGGCAGCAATGGCATTGCAGTGGAATGAGTTGATGAGCATATTACATTTGTGAAAGATATCCGCTAAATAGGCAACATCATTCTGACAAATATGGATACTGTTGTACAAACATTTGTTTGTAGTTTCACCCTAGCTTTAAAAGTTTTTTATTTTTTCAACATCTCTTTCCATATCTAGAAAGGATTTATCCATTAGGAACAGTTTTTTAAATATTTGAATATATTTCAATGAAAACAAAATTTTGTCACTATTTTGAAAAATAAATTATGTTATATTAGTATATATTTCCAATACAGATTGACTATATTAATCTGAATTGACATTTAATACAAATTATTTTTAATAATTAGATCAATATTTATGTATAGAAATTGATTTTAATATTTTTACATTATTCTATTACATAATAATAAGTGAAATAAAAAAGTAATACTAAAAGTAATATTAACCAATATTTATATGAGAGAGATTGATTTACATATTTATAAGAAACTATTTTAAAAGCTTTTTAATAATAAAGTGAAATATTTTTAGACATTGGGCTAACTTATTAGCTTATTTAAAAAATCAGTTTATGGTAAAACATTGATAAATAATGTTTAGTAAGTTTATAACTAACTAAAGAATATTTGTCAGCAGAATTTAGTGAAAAAGTATGTCATTTTAAATCCATTTTGTTCCATTTTCCCATCCACTGCTAAATTTATATTATAGGTAAGAAATCAATTGAATTTAATATAGTAAATATTCTATGAAGTTGATTGTTACTTACTTGACTTTCATAATTTACTTTAAATAGTTAAAATCCATTTATTAAGGTGAAAAACATGTTGTTTTAAACCCATTTTTCTAACTATTGATGAACTCTGCTGACTAGTAGGAGTGTTTTATAGGTGAAAAACTAATTTCATTGCATTTAAAACATTTTTTGGAATCTATAATACTAATATCTGCAGTGAAACTATTTTATTTATGCATAATTATGTATTCTACCAGCAAAAATAGATTGTAATTCCATTGAAATTTGGTATTGTCTAATTAGGACTAGCTACTATCAGCATATTCATTCTGCTGTCTAGTGTGAGTAATATATAAGAACAACTATTTTATTTTAAAGATTAATAAGAGACAAATATTATTTACTATAATTAATATATCTATAGTATATGGTATGACTATTTCATTCGCATTTTAAATAATATTAATACTAATAGTATATATATATTGAATTTATAAATGATTTAATACATTAAATATATTTGTATTCTTAGAAAAATAATTAGATAACATTATTTCATTTGTTGACTATCCCAATCTGTTATTCATCCGCTGCTGAAATTGTATGTATCTTTTATTCATTTTTATTTAATAATTTAAATAATATTATGGTGCTCATGCAGTTTATAAACCACTTATTTTTATGGTCATATAATAAAATGTATAATAATGATCTTGTAAGGATATCATTAAAGTTACGTGGGAAGAAATGTTAGTGTATTTAAATCAATAGAGGTTTATATTATTGCCTGAGTGAGCTGTATCTGACTATATATATTTGTTTAAATGTCTCCATTTGTTGAAAAATACTGCTTTAAATATGCTAATATTTCTTTTCCTTCAAGGTCATTCTTATATGGTTATATAAATGGTTATTTATATGGTTGGTTTCAGAAGTGGTTTGTAAACTGCATGAGTACCAATATTAATTATTATTAATAATAATGACCTTGAAGGGATATCATTAAAATTAGGATATAAGATATGTTAGTATATTTAATTAAGAGAGTTTTATATTATTGCTTGAGTTACTATAAAGACTTTATACATTTATGATGAAGCTGTATCTGACTGAATGCCATGTATTTGTTTAATTGTCTCCATTTGTCGCAACACTCTCCTAGCTTTCCACAATGGTTGGATTATGTTTATTATTTATTAACTCATGACATGTCGACTTGTCGAGTATATGGTTGGCTATACTAGTATACACTATACAGTTGTATAGTTGGTTTTACTTTTTAATTTGGGACACTAAACTACGGAATTGCCAATAATTTTTTATTTCATATAAATCTATATCTAAGACTAAGACCAAATATAATTTTATAGCCAATTATTGACTAATTAAAACATTTAAATAAATAGTAGTAAATTAAAGGTGTATAACTGTAAAAGCTGCATTACCTTCACACAAATTGTATAGTAAGTAGTTAGTTCAGGGTTCAGGAAAAATTTACTTATGTTTCTATAAGATTTAAATTACTTAAATACTAAACTAAAAATCATATTTATTGATTTGTCTTTGAGTTTGATTTGATGAAGATTCCTAATTTAAACCATTCTTTTAGTTTGGAGATGTATCTATGTACATCAACGAAATTAAATTAGATTAATATTAAAAACAAATTTCGAAATCAGAAGATGGACCAATTAATAAGGATAAATATGAACAAACTGTGGTTACATTGTCATTGGTAATCGAATTTTACATAACTTCAACTTGTTATTAACAAATCAATATGTTAATTAATCAAAAAGCAAAATAACAAACTGTTCAGATAAAGAAGAAAATTAATTTAATCACTGTATCATTATTTTTCGTTTGAAACAATACCTATATATATTGATTACTTCTACAGCTGATTGTCTCCAAAAACGACATCAGCAGAAAACACAATTTAAAATAACCAAGCGAAAGGACTTTATTCCTAATTTAAAGTTATTGCTAATTTACATGATATAAACTAACATTCACGTCATTCGTAGCTGCTGTATACATTATTGCTGTTCATCGTCATCCAACTTGAGCAATGATATAGTGTCTCAGGAAGGATGCAAACCGTTTTATATTGCTCAGATGAGGCTGTGTGATTAACGTGCAACAGAAGTAGACACCAGCCCTCACTTAAGTGATACCCAACATCCGACAGCATTGTTGGCCTCAAAAAAGTGGTAAAACGTTTATCCCAAATTTTGACAAAACACAACACATATGCCCAAGTCTAACCAAGATGTCAAGAAGCATCGTGTATGCGCACCACCACTCAGGGTGCTGATCCCCGAAGGACACTGTGTGCGTATAGAGGCATTGGAATTGTTAGATGATTGTCCCCAACAATACAACATGTTTGTCAGACAATAATAAAGCTCCCTGGACGTTCTCCCATTTGTCTGCCGCGGTAATGTTCCCGGAACGTTAACAGAAGGTTTTTCATACAAGCCACATACATATATAGCCTACTTGTGGTAGGCCTAATAATTAATTTCTTCTAATAATTAATGTATTTAATTATTATATATATAGTTCCCCATTTGTAATCACTATAAACGTGTAGTAAAAATTTCACCAATGAGATTTTATTACTGTTTCTTATTATTCAGAACAAGACAACTTCACCATACTGTTCATTTATTTACAATAAGAGAATATATTTCTGATTCAGAACTCTATCAATGAGCCCAGCATCGCTAATCATCTCCTCTTGACAGATATTTACATTTGGCACTCTTTGGCGCTCACGAGCAGCGGACGTGACAATGGTGTAGTCGCTTCGCCCCGCGCCTAGTCACACTCACATGCCTTTTAACTATAGCAATAATATGGATAGTTATTATTTTTCGCTCCGAGACGGCCGGAGTCCGACTGGCGTCTTTTTTCCGAGTCCAGCGTCTTCGAACATTATGTGGCAGGAGTAGATGCGAATTTCGTAGTTTCTCTAATACTTAGATGAATTATTAAGCGTATCATGTTTTGAACATTTTTGGTAGAAATTAATTATCAGATAATAATAC
Organism: Nematoplana nigrocapitula; assembly: GCA_032274565.1. NCBI lineage: Eukaryota > Metazoa > Platyhelminthes > Proseriata > Nematoplanidae > Nematoplana > Nematoplana nigrocapitula. The sequence continues at coordinate 9,039 of JAUYWV010110762.1, forward strand.
TTTCATTTTCAACCGTTCATCTCAATATAGACCTATACATTATCTTCATTTAACAGGCTGAAAAATAGCTTATTTGGTTATAATTACGTGCATTTTCTGAACCTAAACATTACTCAGAATAATATTTACACCTTATTTTTTCTTCGTCCATACCTATTAATATAGTACATACCTATTGTTTTGGTTCCTGGGTAAAATAAATTATTGTATATATCCCAAAAGGTGATCTCAGCTAGTTCGATACATTTTTATTTTAAAATTTATTTTTAAAATTTGTATCATGCTTTGATAATTTGATAATTTTAAAGATATAGCTTATTGTTTTTGGTTTCCGAGTAAAATACTTTTTGTTCCTCAATAGGTAATCTTATGTTGCGTTCAAACCTGTCGCAGGCTGTTCAAACCTTCCTCAACTAGATCATCATAGACCAATGTCGTCATGGTGTTCAAGGTTGATAGTATATTGAAGCTACTCCATGTTTATATACACGTCAAATAAATCTTTACAAATATTATGTAAATAAAGTTTGGTACTATGATACAGTTATTAGGAAATTTTACATTTTAACTTTAGCGTTTACTACTGTATTACTTTGACCTACTTCTGTATGACCTAGTTACGACACTTAAAATTTAGCGACACTTTTAAATAGAATATCTCAGCTAATTTTAAGAATAGAAACAAATATACTATTTAAAAAAATTATTGTATTATCCCATGACGTTCCATTTGATACGTTACGGGGACGTTCCCGGGAACGTATCGGAAATTTATCTGGTTATTTGGGAAAGAGCACCTTAAAAAACATCATTAAATACTGCCTATTTGGTTATCAACGGATACATTATTGGTTATAGCCTTGAGCAGACAAAAGATTGATATTTACTTTGGGATTTTAGCTTCGTATTTTTGAGCAAGTACAATAATGGCTCAGCGCTGGACATACTGTACACCATGTTTCAAAGTCCTAAGTTAATTAATGTTCAGGTGGACTTAAACATGGATTTAGCTGATATGTGGAATTACTGGGGAAAAGTGTATAAAACTAACGATGAATTGTAACTGGAATCTTTGTAAATATTTGCGATTCATCGTAGCCATGAAGGATAGGCAAAGCGTGTGTATAAAATCTTCGTAGGAGCGAAGACAGTTGACGTCATTACTTCCCTAAAAATAGCACACATACAATAATAATTACAAAAATACAAAAATAATAGATTCCCCTTACAGTTGGCGGCAATTTAAATGGCCAGTGAATTTCGCATCTATATATATAATATTGATTGAAAAGGATTCTTTAACTACTATATTGATTTGTCGTCTCATTACAGTTCATATTAACATATGTATGCGTGATGAACCCTGAACTAACCGTTGAGATAAAGCTATAAATACACTCATCATCTACCATTTCATTGTTAGCATATAGAATTGGTATACAGTATTTGTTGTACTATCACGATTAAATTCATCTTACAAAGTAGTAGCATATTCTGTTAAGTTTGCAGTATCATGATACAGTGACTAACTGGGAAGCAGTACAATAAACGTAACATTGATTTGAAATTATGTGTACACAATTGTGAGATACAATTCCGATAGAAAGTGTGTGTAGGCAGAGAATATTTTCAAACCATAAATTTATCTTAACTCTCAAGCTCATCTACTGCTAGTTCAATCTCTTCTGGCTTCTCCGCATTTGCAACGGTTGGATCGTTGGGTTTCCCATTGATTTCCACCGGTCCTTCGTCAATTTCTTCTTCGTGACGGTTTTTCTTCATGAATCCTTCGCCCAGAAGACAGAGGAATTCGATGATCTCGGCAAAGAAAGCGCAAGTGAATCCGAGAGTGAACGAGCCGACCCCTCCAATTCGACTGATCAGACCGCTGAAGCTCAAATCGAGGCGTTCCTCGCGACTGGTCACATCGAAACTGTTCCTTGTAATGGAGATGCATCCGCAGTGGCTGGAACTGTGTGTGGGATCGGCCTCGGAGTGATTGGTCAGAAAGTGCATCACCTGGAACACAACCGCGCACTTACGCTCTTAGGTGACATAACCTGGTTATTGTTATCCAACTCGTATAGGAAACTTATAACACACACTGTGTATCTAATAAAAGGGTTGTACTCTGGCAATGTTCGGGCTTTTGCTACTGTAAAGTTCAGTCAAAAACTTTATAGCACTCCGCAACAAGCAAGCAGTAATACGCCACCAGAGACTGCGACTTTTTTATTAACTCGCAAAAGTATTTATAATACTTCAATGATCAGTTTTATTACTCAGGAGATAATTCTTAGTCACAGAACCCATAATAAAAAACTAAGAAATAACTTCAATCTAGCATATCTAATACTATGCATTTCAATAAGAAGAAATCAAGTAATAGTAGAAGGTAATGTGGTCTGCAATCAAGAGTTAAATAATTTTAAAAAACAGGTGTTTGATAAGATTTTAAAAAATTAAAACTTGTCTTTTGTTTTTTTTGGTATTCTGAGTATGTTAATCTCTGGATTAACACAATTTCAACTGCATCAACTATATTAAAAGTCTGTTATTACTTGAAAAATGTTTAAATTTAAATCAAAGCACGTGACAAGCTTAGAACTGCCTTCAGATCAAAATTATTATTATATTATTATAATTGTCACCAGCTGATTGTTTTTGTCACCAGACATTTATCTCTGTCAGCAGAGGATTGTTTTTGTCCCCCCCTGATTGGTTCTTACTGGTCGTAATCTATAGTTCACTTTTGTTAAAGTTTTGTTTTGCTGAAATGGATGAGCGGTGTTCAGTTAATCGTTCTGGTTGTTTGTCCATCTTGCTTGTGACATGGGGCAGTGAGCGGAGGAGTTGCGTTCGAGTAATCGCTCTGGTTGCCTGTTTGTGCTGAGTGTAGTTCTTGTGTCCGGGAGCAGTTGAAAAACGGAGAAGAATCCGTCTGTGAATTATTCTATTGCGGAGACACAGCGGTGAATATTGCACGAGGTCAGGCCCTGATTCGGACAGGGACTACCGGCACAAATTCCTGGAGGTTCGACACACGGACGGTCAATAATCTTGAGTGTGGTTGGTTTAGTGGCAAACTCTGTGAATACTCCAGATTATTTCTCTTTGCTCCAGCTTTTTCCTTTCAGATCTGTGGTTTTCGTGATGACCTGATTCAACCTTTACGCATTAATTAAAATATTGTTTGTTCATTTACTACTTTTTCTCGTTAGAGCTCAGCGTGTTTGTATGCAAACTCTGCTCTTACGCACTCTATTGACTTCGCCATCTCGCTATCCATTAATTATTCAATTTTAGAGCAGTTTTCACAATAGATTATATTCTGTGTTTGCTACCGTAACAGAATGTTAAATGAAAAATAACCTTCTACAGATTTCATGACAGAAGGTTAAATGAAAAATAACCTTCTACAACTTAATTACCAGTTCTGCGTAGACCGTGCAGCGTGTAATAACCAGTATATCCAGCCTTTGATAGTGTTGTCTTTAAATAGCTT
>JAUYWV010110773.1:0-12542 GCA_032274565.1 Nematoplana nigrocapitula
GCCCAAGTTAGATGTATCTACCGGCACGGCCTCTCAGAGGAATCCGTGTCGGTGGACTCGTATCTGAGGGAGTCCCGTCTCTCCTGACGAGACCTGCTGTACAACAACAACAATCATCAACGGATGGCCCCATACACTACCGCCTCTAGACACTGATCTGCAGCCTTTCTTTCTGGTCAAAGACGACCTGTCCACCTGGCATAATGGAAAGTGCATTTTTGAAGTGGTCAGCGCTCCGTAATCCCCTCCAGCCTCCGCGATACTGTTCTAGACGTGCTCTACAGAGGTCACCCCGGCGTATCGCGTTCCAAGTCGATTGCCCGCCAGTTCGTTTGGTATCCTAACATCGATGTAGAAATTGACGCACATGTGCGGGCCTGTACTCCTTGCATCCTGGCGGACAAGCGTCCCGCGTGGAGCCTCCTCCGACTACCCCAGCGTTTCCCGCCTTTGTTTGGCAGAAGCTACAGATAGATATTTATGGCCCACTCCTATGTGCCCCTACCAGTCATCGCTACCTCCTCGGTGTGAATGACATGTGCTCGAGATGACTCGAGCTGATACCTATGTCATCCACGACCACCGCCCAGGACTGGTCATCACCGCACTGGTCGGTCTGTGGACCACCTTTGGCCTCCCAGAGGAGGTCACCACAGACAATGGCCCCCAATTCGTGTCCCATGAGTTCTCCGACTACCTGCACAAACTCAAAATACTCCTACACACGGCACGCCTCGACAATGGCACGTACTGGAACGACTGTCGCTTTGTCGTAATTCCAGACCCTCTCCACCGCACCCCACACCCGACACTGACAATCTGCGAGAAGAACTTTCTCGGTGACTTCATGGAAGTATTATCAAAGAAAGCGAACCTGTCTTGCCAATATGCAAATCATTGTATACGTTCGACGGTGGTGTCAAACAAGATGAATGCTGGTCACGATTGTCAGAAATTTCCGCAATCACTGGTCACAAGTGAGAGGATGCCTTACGAAAGTACGCCAAAAGAAAAAGACCTTCCAAACCACAGCATTACCAATATGCAACATTGCTGATAGCGCTAATGAAAATCCAGGAAGCCAATTTTTGCGTGGCAAATTCGGTGGATCAATCTACACGACAACAGCCGTTTATATTTGGTGCTAATTGTTCGTTTGGAGAAAACTGTGTTTTCAATATTAACTTTCAATAATAGTGACTCATTCATTTTTTCTGCCTTTATGTATTGTGATTCACAGAACTGCCGTTATTGGTGTATTTGTTTAGTTATTACAGTTAAGATTTTATAATTCTACGATTTAGTAGAATAATTCGGAAATGTAAAATATCTATAGATTAATTATAATTTAATTGTTTTATAATGCTCGCTTTTTGCGGGAAATATAGAATTATTATACCCTATAAAACATTCCATTTTAAATATTGCCTGAATAAAGCTTGACTATAAGTCTTTTGCTTCCATTAGCACATTCCTTAATTATTGTTTGACTCATTTGCATAATACAGTATATAAATGACTAAATATATGTAAAATGTTTACAAGGTTTAATTCTACAGGGTGAGTCAAAAGTTTCCATACAATCGTTTACCTCTCTCCCTGTAGGCTTATTTGCTATAATTATAAAATTGAACTGCTGTTCAAACTGCTATCAATCGATTATCGATTATGATTATTTGTATGGAGACTTTTGACTCACCCTGTATATTGATTTTTCTCAACAATTTAAACATTACAATTTAGTCAAGAGATAAGGCGTTCTCGCATATAAGAAAATAATCATCTTCAATCCGTCTTGCTCATCACTCGCATTATGAATAACGTTTGTGATTTGGACACCACTACGGTATAGGTAACTATGAATCAAGGAAGCATTGCATAGAAAGAAGAAGTCCTCCTTTCAATTTACATTTGTCGATTAATCTCCATTCCTTCTACATATACATGTATGTAGATGTGTTGAACACTAATTTCTTTTCCTCACCGCCGCCACTCATCTATCATCGTGTTTTCTTATCCATAGCATGCGTATCTCTTGTCCTAAAATGAGGTTGTTTACATCGGGAAAGTAATTGGAAGAAAGTAGCTTTTTGTTATCTACGTGACTATGTAACCTCACTTGAACTTTCTAAAACAGTATTGATAAACTTTGCTGAATGTACCTAAATAAATACACTAAAGTTGCATAAATAATTTACACCCCTATTTTCTGTATATGTTGATCATGTCTTGTAAGTCTTCTGTTATTCGTTAATGGACTTTTTAGCTCTGAGAAAGGCAAATAGACGATCAAGGTGATTAATACCTCGTGGAAGCTCCTCAGCTTACAATTACAGCGAAAATATGTAGATTTCAATATTAGCAATCTAACAATTTTAACTAAAGCGAGAAGGTGATAGATGCGTTGTTAGAATGTTAGATTTCAAGGATCTGCAATATGCAATCTTTCTAAAGCACGATTTCTTCTCTACTGCGAATTGCGCATTCATCTAGATAATAAAATAGCGCTCGACTTGGCTACATAATGGATATCCAGTAAAAACATTATGCAACGGAGAGGAGTATCCAACTCTGTCATTCAAGGGCTTTTGGAGACCTTTCAAGCAACTGGCAGCAAACACGATCGATCCATTTCAGGCCGCTCATCTTATTGTCATGGAAGACCCTGCATGGTCATACGAGTGCGCAGAAAAGGATTTCTCAGAGATACAGTACATCTAATTTGGGCATAGATAGTGTCTCATAAGGGATGCTAAGAAATTGCATATTACCTGGATGAAGTTCTGTGATTAACAAGCAATAGATGTATTCACCAGCTCTTACCAAACGATACCCAAACTTCTACAGCAATATGGCTCTGTAAAGGCCCAACTTTCACAGAACACTACAATATGACCAAGTCTAACCAATATGTCTCTTAGTTTTGTATATATACTGTATATATACGCACCACCTCTCAGGATGCTCCGAGGACACAGTGTGTGCGTAGAGTCATTGGAAGTTACACGACTGTCCCCAATGGAGAGTGATCAAGTGAGGTGAGCTCCATCGTCTAGGTCTTATCCGCTCTTTCTCGAAGGAGGGCTTTGGTGGCGTCTAACGTCACTGACTCTCTCTGTTTGTCCATTCTTGCTCCCTGGGCTTGCCAGTCTGTCTAACTCCTCGTTGTCCCATGTCTGCACGCTCGGGCACCCACCGAATATGTACTCTATTGCTTTTGTTAGCAGGTTAGAAAGTAGGCCTAGCCTCCAAATCCTTTTAGTTCGAGATAGCCATAAAGTTTAAATTCTGTAAAATGACTTCATTTAGCAGAATAGGAGATCTAGTCTTATCTTCGGAATGTGTTAACATGGAGAACTTCCCCAAATTAATCAAAACGAAGAAACGATACAACGCACTGGTCGCCTTAAAAGCAACTGCGCGTCAACAACCCGCGAACGCGACTGCGAAACCCTCGTATAGCGCACTGCCCGTCATCAAACAAATACTGCACGAATATCTCAGGCCTATGCCAATGAAACACACACATCGAGCGCTGCCCGTCATTAAACAAACGTCGTGATTGGAGTTACAAATTCATTGTAGGGTCGTTTTATACATTTTTAAGACTGACAAATCTTCACGCCAGTTTATACCTGTTATTGACATGCAATGTATAACGCTTCCATTGAAATGGTGAAAGCATTCAATCTGAACATTTATTGCAAAGGTTATATCTTTGGTTACATTCCGAGATAGCGGACGCGTTTAATATTACTGTTATGTAAAGCGTATTGAGTGTTAAGTCCAAGCTCTACACCAACCAATCTGATTACTTACTTCAACCGATACACGGTACATCCAACTTGAACTGTCTCAGACTTTTTTGCAGTGTGTCTGCTAAAAACGTGATGATAAGTGGTTCAAATAGATAGACAGATATAAGTGGTCCAGTTTGCCAACGGCAATTTACTAAACTTTACCAAACATTTTCCACTTATTTGTCATACATTCATCGCTGAACCAATGAGATCCATTCTTATCCATCATTCGCCTTTATATTGGTTTGCTGCGGCAAAACCGGTTCACACTGTGTCTGTTCGATCCCCCGGAATTCACCTCCCACTACTACTCGCTCAACGTCTTCAAAAGTTAGTCTGTGAAAAGTATTTAATATTTTTAAATAAAATACATGACTGTTCTATCCATAGTAGCGTTTATTTGTAAAAGTCACCAAAATCTGTGTTCACGTCTAAGCGTAATATTACTATTAATATACAGACAGTCAGATAAATGAATAAGGAGAGGATTTGCGTAAGAGTGTTTACTGTTGGCAGCAATAGCTAACCAGGCATGCGGCATCTGGCTGACTGGATACTGGCTAGCTATATATGTGTGTGTAACTAACCTCTTACATGTCCGGCTAATGAAGCTGGTATTTCCCAGCCGTTGATATGCACCCAGTTGATTATAGGTGGTGGTGGTGGTGGAGATGTCTTTCTGGAACCGGACTCCCCAATCATGATATCTCTCTCTCTCTCTCAAAAGAGACGGTTTGGTGTGTGCTGTATCAGTCTGCCTTGCCTACCGTGCCAGCATCCCATCTGTAAACACTGATTCATTTCCAGCTGGGAAACAGGTGTTATCTAATCGATCTAAAATTACGAAGAATCGTTTAAAGGTAACAACCAACGTTACAATAAGTCCAGTTTTGTTGTTGTTGTTGGTATAGCTTTTGTTTTACTATACATTAATCTAATTCATATTTTCCAACGAAACGTTTTTTTTAGATGTCCGGTACCTGCGGAAAATGCGACCAGCCTCTCAGTGGTACCATTGTGACGGCGATGAACAAGAAGTGGCACAACGAGTGCTTCGGATGTGGTAACTGCAACAAGCCACTGGCCAAGGAATCATTCCACACAAAAGATGAGGTCCCCTACTGCAAGGAATGTTGGACGCAGAAATTCCAGCCGCCATGCAAGGTAACACATGCTCATAAATGTATGTAGATAATAAAATTAAAACTAATACAGTATACATATATTAAAGAAATAAGTTAACACCGTGTGTATCGATTTTTATTGCAACTGTGGCAATTCATCAGCTAGAGATACCCATTGTATTGTAAAATAAATAAAGTCGAGGAGTTGGTTAAAAGAGATTCTCTTTATTTTGCCCGCTTTCAACACTTAATGTGGCATCATCAGACAGAGTCTATATATACAGTACAGTGTAAAGTAGAGTTCTCACTCTCTCTCTGTCTGTGTGTGTGTGTGTTGTTGTTTGTGCATCAATTTTGAACGGTTGATCTCAGGGCAGTAAATCTTTAAATTATTTACTGTAAAACCAGGTAAAAACATGCAACATCTTAAAAAACATCTTACGGTTTTATTTTACTACTAATAAATTTGAGAGTACTGTAGTATATATCAACATTAAGAGAGGCGTCCGACAGGGATGTGTTTTCACCCCAGATCTATTTAACATATATAACGAAATGATCCTAAGGGAACTGGAGAGCGTGGAGGGTTTTATCATTTGACGACACAATTTCAACAACTTACGTTACGCAGATGATATCGTATTTATAGCTCAGTCTGAAGAAATGCTACTGCGCCTTCTACAATGTAGTCAAAATAGTGGAAGAGAGTAAGATGAATGGCCTTACTATCAATTGCAAAAAGACAGAAAGTATGTTGATAAGCAAGCAAAAGGATCATAAGTGTCACCTAACAATTGATGAAGTCAACATTAAACAAGTGAAATGTTTTAACTAAGCTTGAACACTGAAGATGGCAAATGTGACTCGGAAATCAAGAGAAGGATCATCATGTCAAATCAGTCATTTCAGAAGTTAGAGAGAGTATTGAGAGATAGGAAGATGGCGATTTGAACAAGGAAAAGAATTCTACGCTGTTATGTGTACTCTATTGTAACTTATAGAAGTGAATGTTGGACGATATCATCATAGATGGAAGGAGATCCGGAGTTTCTCTTCCAATATTAGCACAGATGTTTATGCGGTGTATCTTTCATATCCCTTTATTTACCTAACAACAAATTCTACTGTGAGGTTTTTGGCTTTCCTATGGGGACTCTTACATAATATTGCCAATATTCTTTAGAGCTGGTAGGGACAATGTATTTTCATCTTACAGTGCAACTGCTTCTAAATAATGCTTCCTCTACGTTGGTGGCATTCTTGTAGTTGCATATTCAAACATCGATCTCTGTTAGTTTCTATATTTTTAAATAAGTTTATAACCCTTCTTAAAATTCACGAGGGAGATATTATAAAACGATTAGGATTTATACTCAAAACAAAGGGGAATAGTATTTACTCGCTTCCCTCCCTCCTTATATAAAAAAATAAACAACATTTAAAACTGCTAAAGTTCTACAAGTTTTGAGATTATATTTTACTATTTCGCAAAAGGTTAGCACTTGCATTATACGTATCAGCCGTATCAATCGATCTAGTAAAATGTTAGCATATTTAAACAAATCAAAAGCATATAAGCAGATACATCTTTTGCCACACTGACAAAGCCAATATGTAATAAACTGTCTTCACAAACAGTCACGCAATAATATTACAACTCTCTTGTTTGAATATGATAATATTTCACCACTACTAGCGACATACCCGCTCTTCGTTTCGGCCAATAAAGCGGCAAAATAGTGTGTGGCTATAAGCGAGCGATCGATAGGATAGCCTGCCCCCGAAAATAAACAGAGTAAGACGTACATAAATGAAATGTCCGGACTTTCCGTTTATCTGTAGCATATTGATTTGTCATGCAGCAATCGCTCATCTGCAACATATTGATTTAGCATCGCAGCAATCGCTCATCTGCAGCACATTGATTTAGCATCGCAGCAATCGATCATCTGCAGCATATTGATTTAGCATCGCAGCAATCACTCATCTGCAGCATATTGATTTAGCATTGCAGCAATCGCTCATCTGCAGCACATTGATTTAGTACAAAAACATGGTTTTGAGGGTATTTTCTGCTGTGGGCCTCTCAATTTGGAATTTTGCATCTCGTGGCTATTATTCCCATGTTACCCATTGGCGTAGCTTTTTGTTTAGTCATCAAGCATGCAAATCGGTCAAGAGAGTTGGGAGATAAATACCCGTCAGACATGCATGCACACATACATTTATCTAACAATATAGATAGGATGATGGTATCAATCCACGGTTATTCAGGACTGTAAATGTCAATATACGGTTATACAGCTAGTGCGCATAATACATTAGCTCCTCGCAAAATGCTTGCTTGTAGTGCAAAGATAGAGAAATTTCTACTATACAAGATTTTAAAGAACATCTGAACAACTATGGCATGGAATGAATGATTAAGTGCATTATTTAAATGTTTGAAAAATAAATAAATAAAAACTTTTGAATATTCGTTTCTATTGCTCAGGTAACTTGACGCTTTGTGCTCCTATGTCCCTTTGATCCACACAAAGGAGTTAAGGTTTTTGGATGTGCATATTTTAGTGAATTTATCCGCTTCAAATTCGGCATTTGTATATTGTGAGATAAACACCATTTATTAAGTACGTACAGTGTATTAAAACGCTTCAAAAAGATTTTTTATGAGAATTCATCTCCATCCATAAAAGTATACATAAACACAAACTGCGTCGCCGAAGATTCTGTAAAATATAGAAAATAAATATAATGCGCGTTTTTACATACTGTAATAAAAGAGAATATATTCGTACTTTTCTGGAAAAAAATTGCGCCTAATCTCAGCAATGTAGAAAAATAAATAGGTTTGGGGTGAAAACAATTTCATTTCGGGAATAGGAGATATGTGAAATGGATTTTGGTAAACTGCAGTGCTACTAGGGAAAATAGTTTATCTGCATTTCATAGATCATTGACTTTGTCTGCCTTTTATGTAAATAGAACTAAAGTGCACAAAATCTATAGAGCCAGTATAACTTAACTAAAGGAACGCAGAATTTGTTCCCGTTTCTACTATATTGAAAAATCAATATTCCTTGTTTAAAGAGTGTTACAAAACTTTACGTCACTTTTAAATCTGTTCTCGCGATGGGATCCTAATGAAATTTAGTGGAGATAAAACAACATACTGACCACAGTCATATTATATTTTCTATTATTGATTTATTGATCAAATTGTTGTAACACATAATACGCAAAATATCCACATTTCCATTACTGAGTCGAACAAAACTTTGGGTACCACCACTTTGAATGGCGGGGCGGGGAATACATTGTGTGATTTTTATTTTCATTCATATGAGTTCCACAGGTTCCGGTTTAAATGTCCGTTTTAGACCCTTTTGAGACTACGAAAACTATACGCCACTTTTCTATCTGTTCTTGATATGCGATCTGTAATGTTTCCATAGAAATGTTGACAGCATTCGATGGAGCACTTCTACTGTATGTAAGGCACATAGCTGTTGGTTGGCTACCGCTGATCAGAAGAGACCTGTAGCAACTACCAACAAACTGAAGGGGGAATCACACCATGACCGTGGAACTCCAGATATACTGCCGAGCACCCGGTTTTTTTTCAATTCTTTATCAGCTTTCCATTCTACAGTAGGTCGTTTCTTATTGGTACCGAGCCTAATAATCAGAGTAACCAAGTCTTTCATCAGAGTCACCGAGTCTTTCCTCAGAGTCACCGAGTAGTCACTCCGACGACACACGAGAGACCTCCTAGGGTGGGTTTGGGCTGTTTGTCGTTTTGGTGGGGTGTGCGAACTGGGTTCAAGTGGTGCCATCCCGCACCTTTGAGTGTTTTCTGATTTTAGTTTTCCGCAGCAAAAGCACTGCTTCGTAAAGACTCACTCGCGATATGAATTATTGATCGAAATTTAAAAAAAAACCTTCCTGAAAGTGTGAGGAACATAGGCCATACAGTGTCAACAATTTTGCATATCAACCTGTTCACGTTGATCCGAAAAGCTTTGGCAAATATTTACTTGACCAGAGAAGAGAGAAATGTTTGCCATATTTGCATATATCGAACCCCTTTTTCCGACAAGCTATTTGGTTTGATTTTAGCAATTTCATGGCAAGGGATTGATACGGAGCCAGAACGTACTGATAATACTTCCAGTAATTAGGGACATTTTCTTAAACATGGTAATTAACCGGTATTGACTTACTATACAGTAGGTCATAAAAATCACAAACGCAAGATTTATGAGATAAATAAAAACATTCATAATTTGTTCGAACAACATAATTCATTTTCAAAATACAAATTTATTGAATGGTTTGTCGACCACGATTCTGCAGCACATGTTGAGGATAAGGGGCGGATAAAGGCTTAAGGGGGGAATAGCCTGCCATTCTTCTCCAGAAGCGAAACCTAACTGTGCAATATTTGCTGAAGGAGGATCTCGTTGCCTCCTCCTGCGTCCCAGTTCAGCCCATAAATGTTCGATAGGATTCGGGTCCGGGCTTCAGCATGAAATCGATGAGGAGTTGCATTGTCGTCCTGCAGACAGTCACCAAGCTGTTTACCTAGCTCCCATGATATTTTTATTATGCTCGACGCTTTATTAAAATAAAACAATAAGCAGTGAAAAGGTGTATAATATATACTGCAGATGGCTATTCAAAACTTTGTTCAATAACAATTGCTTGTCATAAACTTCCATTTACCAGAACGCGTTCACGCGGACATGTCATACAACAATTATTTGTGCTCATTACAGTCAAGTCAATGATTTTCGAAAATTTAAATAGCGTATAGAATGTTTTAGTTCATTTCTTTGGCAAGCAAGCTGAATTACTGAGACTTAAAAAATATGAATTACTTTTAACTCAGTATAGCTGATTTTAAGAAGAAAGTGAGTAGCCGATTGTGCTTAATTAAAATCATTCAATTAACAATAATTAGGACCTTCTAAAAATATAAGTGTATTTGATTACAACGGATGCTAGATGTAAAACGGAGATAAGGAAACGTCTTACCGTTGCAAAAACGAAGTTCCATGGATATCCGTTCCATGTTTGCCAACAGGAACCTGTCTATGGCACTGAAGATTCGTTTGCTAAAGTGTTACATATGGTCAAGCTTGACCTTTGGATGCAAAACCTCATGGGCCCTAACTTCAGGGCTAGAGAAAAACATCAAAGCAGCATAAATGCGGTTTCCGAGAAGAAGTTTACGAATATCTTACGTGGACAGGGTGACCAACGAAGAAGTTCTGAACAGGACTGGAGTGAAAAAGGAGATGCTGTCGGTCATCAAGAAAATACAGCGTTTTTTTTTAGGCATTTCTTGTCATTCAAAAAGAGGGATTAGAGTGTGTTGCTTTGCAAAGACGCATCGAAAGGAAGAAGGCAAAAGGACGGCAGCGTGCAATATATATGGATCAAAGAATGAAGATGACAAGAACAGAGTCTACCGCGGCAATCTTCAGTTGTGCATCACGATTTCCCAATTATCTGAAATGAACATGTAGGTACTGTATATAAATACTCATCCGCAAAAGTTGAGGATCACCATGCAAAACTTCACGCGTTTTGGTGTCATTTTATTTGGGATAATATCCAAATTCAGTTGATTCAGATTCATATCGGGAGTTTTCCTATAGACGTTGAACGACAACTGTCGTACATACTGTTGGCGGTAATAGGGTTTGATATATACTGTAGTTTTTAGGCTGATGCCAAACTGCGCAATATAAATATGCAAATAATTCTCAGAGTGCGCTGATTAACTTTACCCTTGATTTAGGACACAGATATCATGCTGGATATATGCTCAGATTATTGTCGTTTAAACGTCGATTTCAGTTTGACTAATTGCCAATGTGCAAACGTCTCTGTTGTGTCGCTATAACTAGAACGTTCTCCTCTTCCTGACTATTGATCGATTTTCTGTCCATTACAGGGTTGCACGAAAATCATCGATCCGGACGAACAATACGTCATCTATGACAACAGCGCCTACCACAAGACCTGCTTCGTATGCGAGAAGTGCAAAGAAACCCTGTCCGGGAAGCAATTTGTCATCAAGGGAGATGAATACATTTGCGAGAATTGTGCTGCGAAATAATGATTCGAGTGAGGAAAGTGTGCTTCAGAAGACTTAATCAACGCATAACGACAATTTTTGTATGATATCTAAATTCCTTATAGGCGACACAGTCAAGCGTCTGAACATGTGCGTATCTTTGTGTAGATGTGTCATATCAAGATGTTGTGTTTTCGCTGTCTCGTTGCTTGTTGTCGGCGCCCAGCTTTTCCAGCAGGGAACTGATCGATAAGACTTGATTTCTAACTAGGAAAACTATTAAATCATATAGGTATTCCAATTAGGCTGATTTTATTTTTTCTGCTGTTTTATTTAAGCTTACAGATGACTTTATGTGGTTTATAGAAGAAAATATACAAATGCTTCCGCAGAAGTTCTGAATTTTTTATTCTACCGATCAGTATTAAATGATATTTGTTCCTGTCAATCAAAAATATAGGGGTTGATAAAAAAAAAAATCGTTTTTTTGTAATCATCGAAACATCAGAATTCACAAACCCATAGATGTCTATTCGTAGGCGCTTTCATATGTAGTTTATAGTTTATGGTAAATTTAAAAAAACGTTGAAATTTAAAATTTAAAATTTTGAAACCATTGAAATCTATGTCTGTAGTTGTCATTATACGAAGTGATGGCTACTGCTGTAAAGATAGAAAACAAAGCGAACTGAACTTTTTTATAGCTCCTCTAGTGAAGATAACAGCAAGACATGTGCTCATATCTATCTGCACTGACAGACATCGAAGATCGTTCTTTTAATCGAATTATTAACGAAAAACTCATGAAAAATCTGTTATGCTATCGGTGATTCCTTATAACCTTTCACAGAAAAATAATAACACACGAGTTAAACTGGCCGAAAACTTGCTAAATACTTTCAGTCAACGATGCACCAAAAATATAGTAATCATAGATGAAAAGTATTCCTACAAAGGAAATTACTGGTGTATGGGTAGATAGTGCAGGAGACAGATCTGTAATGCCACGCAAAACATATCAGTAAAAAAGTTCTTGAATTATGCCAAGTTTGTGGTATACAATATGCCTAGGTTCTTCACAATGGTGGAACAATTAATGCCACGAGCTACAGTATATTCAATTTCTAAGAAATTTAGCAGCTTTTGTCGCATTAACTACACTATATATTTGGGAGATGAAAATTCAGCACGACAACTCCAGGCCACATGTGACTAGAATTGTGACTGACTGGTTTGAAAATGAATATGCTACTCGTGTATCGCAACCCCCTGATATGAACCTCCTCGACAGATACTGTATGTCTTCCTCAACTTAGAAATTTCCAGATGTACTCGTGACTTTGAAAACTCCGAACAAATAAGTCTCCGAATTTATTGATGATTATTTGAAAAAATAAACTAACTGTAGGTCAGTTAGCAATAGAATTTGCAGGCCCGTAGCCAGGGGGGGGGGGAGTTCGGGGGTGCGCGCGCACCCCCCCCTCCGCGGTACAAAAAAATAGGGCCGCAGTAAAAATTAATAGTACATATTAA
>JAUYWV010110784.1:0-12541 GCA_032274565.1 Nematoplana nigrocapitula
CGGGGGACCGGCAGACGCATCTGATGAGTCGGCCGGGCTTATGGATCTCCAACACGAGGCGGGAAGTAGAAGAAGAAGAAGAAGGCCATCCGACCGCCATCCGAGATGACACTGGCTGGTGGTTTTGCAGAGGGGGAGCGCCCGTCGAAGGCCTTGATGAAGCTCCAAAGCTGACTTGAAGTCATCTCCAGACGAGAACCCGCTATGAGGTCTCTCCAAAAGGTTTCCTTTGCGTGGTCGATTGTCCTGCGAGCTGTGTCCGATGCTTGTTTGAAGGCTGTGAAGAGAATTTCGTTCCCCAAGTCGTTTCTAAGTGCCTCCAGAGCGGTCAGTCGGGCTACGCAAGCGCTTTCCGCTTCCTCACACCACCAGGCGGCTTGGGCGCGCCTGGAACCTGTTGCATTGCATGCCGTGTTTGATCACTGGCTAAGTAATGAGAGCAAGCGACAACTCTGTATTCAATTGAGTATTGACTAATATCAGTCTATTTAGCCATCCTTACAAAATAATGTACAGCGTTGAAATAATCTAAGATTTTAAATTTTTCAAATATTTAAACTTTCTATGAAATTTAAATAAGCAAAAGTTCTAATAGCTAAAAGTATTCAGAGATATTTGAACGGTAGTAACTTCGTGGTCAGCCCTAATTTAGACTATGTAGTGGTTACATAGAAATAATAAAAAACATTTTTCTGATAAAATCAATTTTATGAAAGAATAATACAGACTTTCATTATTCAGATTGACTTTCACCATGCCACAGAGAGTAAAAGTATAAAGACTTTCTTGACACGAAACCATCACTCTGAGTCTAAAATATGAAGGCTTATAAAGTTGACCCACTTAAGTTTGATTCCCGATAAAAAATAATTTTTGTGTGTTGTTCTCCGTTAAAGTATATCGCTAATATAGAATAACTTTACCGTCTTTGAATTTTTCATGTGTCTTGTTGATTTTTAAATTTAAGTCTCCCAGTGTAATTATGTAAGAACATATAACATCTCCTGAAATGAAACTTACATAATCATATGAAAATCAAGGTAAAAAGACAGAGGGAACTATATAAAATTGAATTATTACTGACTTCATACTTAATTAAATTATCTAGGAAATAAGTGAATTTGTTTCACAGACTACAGGATATATTTTCGAGGACTTTGAAAAGTTCGCGATTGGATATATAGACACTGATTGATTATATACTGTCGTCGGCAATTGACAAAAGCGGAATTGTGGTCATATACGAGGACGATCTTTTTAAGAAAACCCGTTTGAATTGATTATTGCCACGGGTTAATTATTAAAGATAACTGGATAAAAAGTATGGCCTTAGGTAAAATAAAATACCCTTTTAATTTTAGTTTGTCATGAGAGAATTGTACTAATCAATGAGACATCTTTAGGCTTTTCTTAGTCCCTATCCCTCGAAATGTTCTCACGATACGCCTTAACTAAAGCCTAAAGATTTTATCCCTTTAAAGCCTATATATGCTAACGGACCTTTTGCAAAGTATTTCCCGAAATCTAAGAACTGAGCCATTTTATGTTACAATAATCTCACTTTCAAGTCAGATATGCTATAAAGTTCTGCTTTTTCTAGAGGTATATTGCAATAATAGATCGCCATAACTGAAATCCCAGTATATTAGGATCTGCCGCGTATGCCAAGCGCATGTATGAAATCAGACTTCAGTAAAATTGGTTCTAATATACTGCACATTTAAAAAGTCGTGGAAGATAAAGACATTCAACAAAAATTTACTAGACTATTTAAACGCCTTTGTCTTTAAATATTTTTGTCTCTGAAATTCTTGTGATAATAATTCTTGTCAAAATTATTGATGTTTGAATTTTTGCAAAGTCAAACTTAATTTTTTTTAAGTGGGATATTTATAATTTTTGCCAGATTGCTGTTTTTCCTATATAGCAAAGCCTAAAAGTCATAGTTTTAAACGAAAAAGGAACATAACAAAAATCTATAAATGATATTTTTATTGACTACTGAGTCTAATATGAGAGAGCCCCTTTGCAACAATCGACGATATGAGTAGTCTGTATAGAATAGGCGCATTCAGGTAGCTGTAGGCAGCCATTATTGAGGGATTCCAATTGAGAAGGGGAAATATGCTTGCTGTCTATGTAGATATATGGCTATAGAGTAAACAGAGTTGGTTGTTAGGTAAAACAAAGGATAAAGCCCATATGTGTCCTAGATGGGAAAATTCTCCGGTAATGCATATGGATAAACAAAGAATAGCTTCGAGCGAGGAAAGTTTGCTCAAATTTTGAAAAACAAAGAGACGAATATACGCGCGTATGGGTGGAAGAAAGGTGAATGAATGGCAGCTAACACGACACTATACCTACAATATACTCAAATGAGGGGTGGCACAAAACACCTAATATCACATAGACGGAGCACCGCGTCGATTCTGCATTGTGTACAAACAACGGTTGCCGGTTTTGGGTTTTGTTAGAACTTTATTGTTTTGAGCATAATAATAATGAGTTTAAGGACTTCCTATTTTTGCGGGATTTTCCTTTCTATATATTCTTTTCGATTTTAAAAAATGTCAATATTCTATTGCAATGCAATTTTATCTAAACAATGCTGCTGAGTACGTTAGGGATCTTGTAGACAAATAAGTTAGTTGATTGATAGTAGAGGTTTTATAGAAACTACCTAAAAGTTACAAAGATCAAAACTATTTATCTCGAATTATTGGTAACATTGAATTGCTGTACTATTTTCACTCAACTGATTCCCGAATTTTTCAGTTTTATTCGCTTTCTGTAGATCACCGTTTGGAGTTGCAGTAGTCGTTCTTGTTTGATCTTTTCTGAAGATATAGGAACTGTCGTATTGTGGAGAGCCTTTCCTTTTTAGTAGCCTGTCTCGTTTGAACCTGTTTTATTCTGTAAATCCCAATCTTTCTGTTTTGCGTTTATTGATCCTTTTATTTTATCGTTTCGGGGACCATCTCGGTAGACAGAACTACATACCCGCACCTAAATAAGAACACATGTGGAATTATATTCTGCTCTAACTCTTCATAGAACATTTAGATTTTGTTAACAGAACCGAATTTTGCTTCATCAGAATAAAACATTTCCCGCTGTTCTTCTGTTTCTGAAAGTTACATTTGCATCATTTTACGTTGCATTGTTACATCAAAACATGTAATGTCCAGCATCGTTTAACTTCGTTTTGAAAAACTATTGCATTTGTCTATTCTTTTTTACTTATCTAAATTGTAAATTATATTTCACGGAATGAGGAACAGTCGTCGAAGTTAAAGGCGCTTAAAAATATTTTTTATTTTCTTTGGATGACTTTCGGTAGGGATAAATCTCGGGAACGTCTCCTGAATACATCTATTTAATAGAACGTTCTCTTTGAATCGTTCGGAAACGTCCTAGTAGGAAATTTCTATAAAATAGTTTAATTATTAAAAGATTTGAGATCCTGAGGCGAAAGACGGTTCGAATCCTGGCATGGACTGAAATATAAAAACAGTAACGTCTTTTAATATATTAATTAGTATAATTGTTTCTATCTTTTGAAATTAGTAAGTTATGAAAATGTTGAAAAATGTATGAACTATCTGAGATTATCAACATACTGAGATACAGAAAATAAATTATTTTATTTGCGAACCAAAATAACTACTATGTTAATTGATGTACGGAGAATACAAAACAAAGTCATATAATATTGAGGTATAAAAAATTTATGTATAGAAATCAATGAAGCTAATTTTTTCCTGCCTTTAAATCAAGACTAGATGCATTAGATGCGCTAGTTCAATCATGCTTTCTACATTTTGTGCACAGCATCACCACCTGGCCATTATTAGAGCATATAGTAAGTATATTGGCATCAATACCGCTATATTCCTGTTTGAAATGTGTCATTGCACAAAGCACATTGAAACAGCTCACCAAGCTCAATGACCTGCCGGAATTTACTACTTCCGCACATAGGCTCCGCACACTCTCCAGTGTTAGAGTCACCTCTTGGCAAATCCTTCCAACTCCCTCGGATTGATTTGATTAGCGACAATAAACTATTTTTATTCAACTTATTGATTTCAGCTGCTGATATTGAAGTTAGCCCGTCCATCGCCAGCGCTCGGAGTCGACAGAATAACGTACGTTGCTGGCTGTTAGCCGTCGAATGAGTGTGGCAGTGACGTCGCCAATAAGCAGATTGCTGACTGTCTGCCGTCGAATGAGGCAGTGACGTCACCAATAAGCAGATAACTTAAGATAATAAAGATTCGCCTCTCACGTGCGCATTGTTAGATGCCCGGTGACCAAAATTTGACACGATATTTCTCCCTTATCACCGGATATTTGTGCCAAATTTCACATTCATACGCGCTGCCGTTTGTGAGTTATTCACGTTTTTAGGCGTGACATAGCATGGATGGATGGATGGATGGACGTCACGAAATTAATAATTTAGGTAATGTATGTTGACATAAATGGTTGAAAGGGTGTGATGAAATATTTACAGCCATACGTTTAATGCGTCAGGCGTACAATAAAATTAATATATCCATCGTGGCTTTGGATTCTGAGGCGAAAGACGGTTCGAATCCTGGCATGAACTGAAATATAAAAACTGTCAGGGTGTCGGTAAGGAAGCACATTATTCGAAACTGTGTACCCTCAATTTCTTTTAACACAGTATAGTGGTAAAATGTGATAAAAATAGATGAAATGAAGTCTATTAATACATTTATTGGCATAAACTACTTAGCTAATAGTATGTAGCTTTTATGAAAAATATTTTGGGAACATTTTGGCAATAAAATGCAATAAAATCTCACATGAATTGTGTGGACATTTGCCAGATATTGGACATTTTCCGTGGTGTGATAGGGGAAGGGGAGGGGTTGGGACATTTGGTTAAGGCAGGGGGGGGGGCAAATAATGGAGCAAAACAGCATTATTTATGTAAATAAATTTGTCATTTCCATTGACATGAAGTAACTGCAGATCGATATTTAGTGTAATGTGAAGAATTGTATTTTTGTGCAAAGTTACAGCAATTCTTATGAATCATGCTTATTTTGGTCATGATTGCGTAACAAAATCATGCAATACCACAAAATATTACAATTTAATTTAATTTTTATTACAGTGTTAGAGGAAGTTTTTATTCCAGTCCGCCTATTATAGCGCTTGTCGAATAGATTCCGACTATTGTTTTACAATGTTATATCAATATTCATAAAAGATACTCACAAACGCTGAATTATTTAATTTAATTTACAGAACGCTTTGCCTTTAGGGTTGATTTTTTGTTTGATTCTTAGTTTCTGCGGAAAAGCTCTGTCTGTGTTTTGGTAAAATTGATTAAACACAATTTCAATTAGTTTCGTTATTTGAGCAACTAACTTTTCAATTTTGCGTGTTTATCTACTGTTAGCGAAAAGACTATGCTGCCTTAGAAAACCTACCAGGAGATGATTTAGGGCAAAATGTAATCCACTATTTCTCATTGTATACCAATTAAATATTTTACTAGATAAGTCTTCATGGGCTTATCTGTTTCAAAAGCAGATTTATTTTATTAAATTTTAATATTGATTAATTCACAAGCAAATATGCCATCGAATAAACACAAAATATTACATTTGACATCTTGAGGATTGCGACCTAACTGAAGCATATGATTATTATTACTACGACGTGTGATAATTACATTTAAAACATCTCTGAACAGGGGATTTCAATCCCTTCAGTCCTCATGTTTTAATGGTCTATATGGTAGACCGACGGTCCTGTACGACGCAACAGGTCACCGAGAGTTGGGTTTTATTTAATTTCATAAATTTGCTTTCGTGGTTTTCCTCTGAGTTTGTTATTTGTTTTACCGTTTCTATATTTTGTTGCTACATATCTAAGGAATGTAATATACTGTAACTTAATTGACAAAGCGAGTAGAGGCGGCGGAGCGATTTTACAACTGGTGGGGTCAATTTTTAAACTGCTTACTATTGTTTCAAATTACTTCAACTATGATCCTTCCCAAAATTTTCTCTTCTCTGCCAGGACCCTCAAAACAGAATAAAAATCATCTACTTAATTCTCCACTAAATGCTTTTCCCACTTAATTTATAATGGCAGTAGGCGAAAATAAACTAAGAAAAAATAAGATATTATTTGAACACACCAAGATATTATATTATAGCCTAAGACAGAATAACAAAGACCTAAAATTTTATATATTTATCAAAAGGTAGAACGGTTACATAGGGAGCTTTCTTTTATGCACTCTGGAACAAAAGCACAGGAATGCACAGAACATCGTCCTATTATTTTGATGAGTCGTGTCATGAATATGTTTTTGAGAAAATTTCTGGACAGATAAAATAATTGAAACATAAATAAGTAAAATTCAGTCAGGAGTTAGACCTAAGAAAGGCACCCGAGAGTACATCTTTTATTTGAGAACCATCGTAGAACGTTATCTACATATAAGTCTATAAACCAGTATTTATTGATTATGAAATAACATTCGACGGAGTATTCCATAAGAAGATAATGACATATTTAGATCGCTTATACATGCACGTGAATCACAAGAAGGTAATATAATCGTTGTATTAGCAATCGACAGCTATGGTGCGTCTGGAAGGGAGTCTATAGATGAATTTCCAATCAAGAGAGGTGTTTGACAAGGTTGTGGTTTTAGCCCAGATTATTCAATCTATATACGGATAGTATCTTCAGCGAGAGTGACGAGCTTCCTGGCTGTATCATCGGAAGAGAAAATTAGAACAACTTGAGATATGCAGAGAAGAACATGGGCCAAGGACATACCGGAGTGGATGAGCATCACATGCAAAGAAGCTGTACGGCAATCCCGAAGAGTGTGGCTATCCATGTCAGTCAACCTTCTGGGAAGAAGATAACTCTCAAAGGCAAAGAAGAAAAAAAATTGAATACGCTAGACAACCTCTGAACACGATGGAAACTAGAAAAGCCATCGACTGAGTACTTAAATTACGAACCTGACTGATGCGTGCCCGAATCCCCACATTAGCTCAAATACTTATGCAATAAATAGATTAAATGTCACCAAAGCTCAGAAGCGTTCAAAAATACAATCTGAGCAATAATTTTCATTTGAAAAACGAAAACGTGCAGCATACTTCAAATTGTGTCATCGTTATAATTATTTGGAAAAAGTCCTTTCTCCCAATTCAGTACACGCAATGATGAATACATCACAACCGCATTCTCTTTTATGTTTGATGGTAAAAATACTGACTACCGATGATGTCGCCAAACCAGAGGAGTTTCAAAGCTGCGACAGGACTGAAGATCCTTTTAGCAAAGTCGTCGTGTGGTGGTAATCACTTGCTCCGGCAGGTAAGTCAGGAGAAGGAGAGAAGCTAACCCAGGATAAGCCCGCAGTGGTTCTGCTATCCCAGATGTAGTGATAACTACGATCGGTTCAAGATGCGGTTTGATGTGGAGGACTACGTGACTGAATGGCAGCGTGTGGAACTGGACATCTATTTTAATGGCATGCCCTCTCTCATCACTGTTGTTTGTGATGGCGATGATGTTGTTATTTGATGTGTTTTTGCTGACTTGGAAACGGAAGATGGTGTGATTTTGTCACCGCCGCGCCGAAAGCATTCACGGACGTTATAACAATCATCAACTCGCAGGTTGAGCGGACACAAGCCGGTCTGGGTCGGCTAGGTGATATGGTTAAGTGGACGAGAATGAAGTTAAAGCCAAAAAATCGTATCTTGGTTTTGAGAAACCGAGGGAAACTGGTTGAGCTGAATTTTTACGCCGAAAAGGAAGCTCTTCCAAAAGTGAGAGAGCCCTTGGTCGTTGTTATGGTTTTCCTTTAACCGACCGTCATAGATGAGTTGAGGTGCAACAAAAGCGTGAGGTTGGTTTGGATGTTATCGACAAGGCCTTACCATCTGACAAGCCCAAATTGTGGTGTTGTCAGTTTGGCCTTATGTCACGGATCTTGTTGTCACTGTGTGGTCAGATGTGTTTATTCAAAAATGGTTAGGCGTATCAAGACGTTGCATTTTGCGCTACATCCAGCGCTTTACGTTTGCCGATGTCATCGGTTGTGGACGAGTTCAAGTGTGCAAAGGTGAGATTGTTGTTGTTGTTGCTTTGACAAAACCTTCAATCGGATCGCTATACTCCCTTTTACATTATTAAGAGGGAAAAGTTTCACAAAAGTATATTCTTGAATGTCAGTCTGTATAGGACGTCCGGCAAAGAGATCCAATTCAGACTTTGTGCAATGTTTGTTTCCTCATTATGTGCTGCAAATATCGTTATTGTGTTTGCGTCTACTACGCTTGGTTTTAGTTTTCTTTATATATGTTTTTGCCGTTTGCCTTTTCATTATTCTAGGAGTAGCTGCCCTTCTGCGTCTTTTGTTCGGTGGTGATGCTTTCGGTTTCTGTTTCCGTTTGAGACCAGTCTCGTCTTGCGATGTGAATGGCAAATACGGTTGTTCTTTAAAATAATCATTAAATGCACTTTTTACTGCTTTCGACGTATTCTGCCTCAACGTTTCTCGCACATCTGCTGAAGGATTATTGAGTTTTGTAGACAATGTATTCACTCCAACTTTGACTCCACGTTTGAGAAAATATTTGTCTGGCCATTTCAAAATGAGCCTTACTCGTAGTAGGAATAAGCATGCGTTTGATTGAATTGAGAAAGTTGACGGCGACTGCCTTTAAAAACCATCATTCCACCCGTATGATAGGGTAGAGTATATTTGCGCAGGAGCGGAATTTTTAACTTTTGCACTCATTTAAGAATGCTTATACTTTTCTATGACGGAGATGAATGGCCAGCGTTGTCTTTCCTTCAGCAAAATTTAAAAATGATAGGAACGCGGTTTGCAGAAGACGAGCTACAATGTTGCTCACACGAATGGGGCGCAAAGACTGGAATACACATAGAGACTGTAAATTCCGCGAATCATTAGTTTGCTAGTCCAGTGAATACCATAATTCAGCGTTTGATGCGTGAAACGGAGAATGCCATGCAGTCCATTATTCATTATCAGTTTGAAGTGATAACCAATGGCAACCCCAACACTATTTTTCTTTTCATCATATGCCCATTGAATATCGCATTTTTTATAGAGCAAACGGTAATCCAGTGTGTCTTGTGAAAGAAGTTTATATAAAAGATCTTTTTCCACTTCTCTATTCAGATACGTAATCAGCTCCGAATGCGTTTTATAGTATATCCCTGAAGGAGATGACGTGTCATACAAATTATTTCTTTACGCTCTTTCGTTTTAATAGCAGGAGATTTCTGATCGACTTCCCACAGAGTCATTTTGTTAAGATTGCTAAACGTTTCAAAGAGAGAAAGAGGAACTATTATTGACTTTAACGCTTTAGGCATACAATTAAAGAGCGCATCAGGAGATGTATAGCGCATTGAAGACTCGCTCAAAAACCCGATTCCAAGCCTTGCTGAGTCATTTCCCGAGCTTAACTCGTATATTTCTTTGCGATACTATACCGTTTTTCTTCCTCATCTTAAGAAAGTGTAAAACCACTCGTATTATATTTCAACTGAGGAATACCTTTTTTGTCTAGTTTCACTTACTCATGACGTTTTACAATATATATTATTATAAAGTTGAAATGATCTGGACATGAAGAGCATACAAGTAGATAATCAATAATGGCAGACCTTGAAGTTTGGTGCTCCCTGACTCTCTTGTTAATGTGCCCTTTAGTTCTGCCTATGTAGACAACATCAGGATCATCCTGACAGGTAATTTATAAACAACACAAGATAACAGAGGTCTGGGAGTACGGTGCTTCTGATAAAATAATTTTGAACGTTAAAAAATGGAAAGTACAACTCAAATGAATATTTCTGAAGTATTTAGAGCAAAGTTTTAAGATCGATCTTTTGAAAAGACTCGAGTGTTAAAGCTCTTGTATGTTCTCAAGCTATATCGGAGACAATCTTCAATACAACATCGAAAAACACACAAAGTAGTACCTGGTGGTGCACTCTAATTTACAAAGATTGGAATCATCTCAATACAATCCCGCATTTACCTACAACTACCTGCCTACATTGGTAGAAAAAACGCCATCTGGGACAAAGAATTGCTGAACACCGCAAAAAACCGTCGCCTATCCGTGACCATATCTCTAAGTGCGTGAAGTGCCAAAACGACCCAGCCGTTGCTTTTTGAGTACTGGAACAGTGTGCTGGACTGACTGGACTCTCCATCAAGGAAGCTATCCAGATTAAGGAGGTGAAACCAAACATCAACATAGCGTTAGCGAATAGTGGTACCTCATATTTTTTCAGAAGTTTTTCCTTGAGTTAATTTTTTGTCGACGTTTGAGCATGTCTTATAATTATCTGTCGTGTATGTGTTTAAATCGTCTTTTTTGTCAATTCTGCATTTACTTTGTTCCCTCCACTTTTAAATAACTTGTCACGTTTTGTTGTGCCTGAACAATTTGTAAATATCCTGCTGATGATGCTTATTGTATAAGCGAAACATGTCCAGAATAAATGCTGACCAACCAATTTGTGCACTTGTTTCTATTTTAACTTCGTAAAGTTTCTTAGCTCTCGTTATTTCATTACCTACAACTATTAGAAATGTTAGAAATTGTCAATTAAATTTTGTCAAATGCAGTTGTTGTTAGAAATATTAGGTTGTTCGGAAAGTTAAGTCGGATTAGTCGTTCGTTAAGTCGTGCGTGCGTCGCGATAAATCGATAATAATCCGACAAAACTTTCCGAACAACATACAAGCTGCGCCATAAAAATGTGACCAAAATTCAATAAGCTGTAACTGCGCTATTTCTTAGTAATACACTTTATATATTTGGTAGAGCTCATGACGAACAATGCACTGCTGCAGAAATTTATCCATATCGATTTAAAATTTTGAATAATTAAATAAATCTACTGTCAATATAATTTATATAAACTAAATTTAAATCCACATTGTTAGAAGATTTCAAGCATCAGACGAATGGCTCCACATCTTTCTCTAGAAGCAAAGAATTTTTGTGAAAATTTTGTTGAATGCCTCCACGACCTCCATCCCAGTCTGCTGTATTTGAATTTGACAGCGTTAAACTTTAGGGACAGGGTATTTCGTACTTTTACTCAGGCGAATTTTGTTTTTATATTTGGACTGGGATTAGGACAATTACGTTTACTTGTACATAAACTATTTTTTCACTTGAACGAAGTTCACTGTAGTTTCGTCTAGCTGTAGGCATTCTCAAGCGAATGCGAAGCTGAACATGCATACGAAAAACGACAGCACAAGGCAGGTATGTATGCATGCATTAAAACAAGTACAGAGTCAAAGAAACTCCTCCGGAGAAAAACTACGTATATATTTAGTGAATAATTTATATTTAATAAAAATATTCTTTTACATTCAATTTAAAATCCGAAGAGCAAATAATGTTTACAAATGCGGCTATGGGAGTCTCTGGGAAAAACGAAACTGGAACCATGCTCTAACAAACCAACCACCAAATGACCAAATTTCATCTTCCAGCCGAAACTAAACTTATATACAATATTGAGTATTAGCAAACATCGAACTCTCCAAAATGAAACCACCCATAGGCACAAGCGAATATACGCTAGCCTCCCCAAACCAATTACAAAAATTCATGAAAATGCTACCTTCCACAAACAGAACCGGAAGCCACCCATAGATACAAGCAAACTACGTACTGTATGCTGTCCACACTAAAACCAAACCGAAAGTAAAATTCGCCTTTTCGGTGGTTATCCACGTACGGAGGACATTTATATATGAGAAAATCATTGTCTGCTCACCAACATCAAACTGTGATATTCTCTCTTCTTCCATTCTTTAGACATGCTCACATATTTTTCATAGGATGTACTTGCTCTCGATCCGCTCTAACATGTTCTTATTCATCTTTGTACGATTTCCCAGCGTACAGCAAATTAAAGTACTTTTTATGTACTTTGAGTAATTCCAATACTTAATGTAGTGTAAGTAATTTGCAATACTTAAAAAATATTAACAATTATTTTCTATGAAACTTTTAACCTTATACTGTACAATTTTTATATTAATGGTCTGTGAGACCATGGCACAGGGGTAAGGCAGTGGACTCGGGCGCTAAATGCCCGGGTTGGAATCCCGTCTAGAAGGACCAAAATGAAAAATTGCGTCAGGGTACGTTGCTAAGAAAGGGCGTCCACAACTTAATAAGTACCGTGCTCCAAAAAGTATTGTTGCAGGATTGGCAAGTCCAAAAGCACAGATGGTGGTAAAATGAACTATAAAATGACATAAAATAAAAAATGAAATATTCTACTCGCTCCTCTATCTTATATATGAAAGTAAACTTTAAATAACCTAAAATTTTTGTTGTTAAATTAAATAAAATTAGTAAAAATTATAATTCACTTATAATAAACTTTCAAAGTATTTTCAACGATGTTACGAAGCAAGACTAAATTACCTAGTACTGGACCAATGTTTTGG
>JAUYWV010110795.1:0-12540 GCA_032274565.1 Nematoplana nigrocapitula
CCAGAGGGGGAAGATGCTGCCGTCGGCGGTCGTTTATGGTCCATAATGGGGGCCTGGACGGTGCGATAGTACCAACCTACCAACCAAGAGCACTTTCGTCGCTTTTCTGTGCACAAACGGCACTGCGTTTTCATTTATCAAATATCCACAGATCCACCTTCTCTACTACTTCAAAATTGGTTAGTTTTAATACATTTTATTTACATTACTGCTTTGTTTTCACATCTATGCTTATTCGTCATAAGATATGTTTTTATTTTATTTTAATAAAACTGAAATATCCTTCTATCCATTCGCAATGAATAACCGATGGTATAACATGAAATAGAGATGTCTTTCGAACTTCATTGGAAATTGTGAGCAAACCTTCATTTATTTAAGAATTACAGTCACGCGACTGCATATGACCATTTGGAATACAGATAAAAGTGATAATTATTTTAGTCCCGATAAAAATAAAATAATAAATAATAGAAAATAGAAATGCAAATAAATAAGATCGGTCATTAACAGGCACATTTAATAATTTCACAAAAGCGGGATGTCGCTTTCATACAGTCATCGAGCAGAACTAGAATTAGAAACAGCAATTTAAATACGCCTAGTTTTACTCTGCGTAACAGGATGGTACTGTTGAAAATAGTCATCAGTTAAATTATATTTCGTAACTAAATTGAATGATGATTAATTAATACTTCCACAGTCAGAGTATCTAGGCATTCGGCTTCGGAGTTTTACCTGGTTGATTTACATACAGGGTGGGCCATAAGTTACGCATGATTTATAAAAAAATGCATCGTATCGTTTTAAAACATGAATTATATACAAGTTATGCCAGGCCAAGCAATGAAAACACAAGCTATGTGATACCAGATAAGGTAAAGCCTCCCTGACCAATTCAAATTTTAAAACAAATCAAATTTATTGTCATATATGTATCTATATACTTTTAGTTCGTTTAGTTTACAGCAACATGACTTTTCGTCTTACTAAAGAGCAGAGATTTGCTGCTGTGAAACGTTACCATCAATCCAATGAAAATGGAGTTGAAGCAGGGCGTCGTTTAGAAAAACAGTTTAATATCAAACTTAACCGGTGTCACAGTTTGGGCTGCTATATCTTCCATTCAGTGCTAGTAAATGCTTGCAAACTTATGCTTTTAGAAATACACTTTTATTTAAAAATAATAATTGTCATTGGTTTTATCTTAAAGCGATAGCATTTTTAAAATCGGACGGAACTTATGGCCCACCCGGTAGATCAGTAAATAAATCAGGTAACAAGGTCTAGAAAATTTAAATGGTTTGTTACGGGAACAAGAGGTTTCAACACGATTACAGTGATACAAAATTAACAGTTTCCACGCAGAGACAACCCTCTGGGATAGTCTATATGAAATTGATCTCTTCGTCTATAATTGAAGTCTACAAATGAGTGCCATTTCGGTTTAGTTTGTGCCGTGAAGAGTTTCACACAGTCACTGTCCCATATACACTTTATCTTCTGACCACATGCTTCCATGACATCCTCGGCCTTCCTCTCCCTCTTTGTCTAACCACCTCTAAGCTCCACGCTCTCCTCACATCCGAATCTTCCTCACGTCTCAACACATGCCCCATCCACCCTGAACTGTTTCTTCTCACCAGTTCAATCACACACTCCCTCAACTCTATTTTCTCCATCAGCAGACCACTTTGACTCATTACCATGTCAGTCATCTTCAATTCAGAAATCTTGCTCACCATCGACCTCTCCACCCTCCTCAACACTCAAACAACCTCCACCTTCCCAACCATGCCTCTGAGTCATTTGCGTCATCACTGGTCTAACCTAGGTTGAGTAGATTCTTCCTTTCAGCACCAGCAAAGCAGATGTCAGCACTCTGAACCGCAGCCACGTCCTCAAACTCACTTCCTCCACTGCTGTTGATAGCATCCCTTAGACAGGAGAAGCTGACAACTCTCTCCAGAACAGGAAGCCTTGGTGCTGTTCAAGTTCCTGTCTTCTTCCGCATCTTTTACACTCAAAGCCTTTACCATTCTTACCTTCACTCTCCTCACTCCAGCACATATTGCGTGAACGCATCTCGCACATAATCCACACATCACAGAATTCCTCATCCACCCTGCTATAAACTCCACACCAATCAATTCTAGCCATCTCAACCACTCCATAACTTACATTTTCTATGTATAACGGAAACAAATAATTTTCTGATGCTAATTACCGCATGCATTCGGCAAAACCGGTCATATCAATTGTTATTCCAAATACTAAATTAATCTTTAAACATCGGAAAGGTTCTCTAATACTACTTATTTTCCGAATTAGTAGCATGCCTAAACAGAACTCAAAATAGGAAACATGCGCTAAATCCAAACATATTGCTTTTTATTCAAATTTACCACTACCCTTTGGCGCGAAAAGAAAACAATGATACCATATACTGATAATAACGTGCCAAGCCGCAGAATACTGTAGGTCTCAAATTAATATCCAACTTCTCCTACAAGTAATGCAGCACCGATGATAAAACCAAACGAAGCAATCTGCGCTATACTATAGATAGTAAATATACTACTATTAGCAGCATAACCAAGCGTTAGATGCATACGTACTAAATACACTCGCTGCTTGTGGTGGACGAATTTCTGTAGAAAGAAAATATAAATGAGGAATTCAAAAGGAGGTGTTAGCATGAAAAACAACATTTAATCGACAGTTTAGTTCTAAATTAGTAAGCATTGCCTTTTACACCATGGCAAAGGAGACGCCTGGTTAAGTCTTAAAGTTCAGTTATCTACAGATTTAAAACAAAACTTATAATATGTCAATTCCGTAGAACAAAATGGAAGGTTAAATAAATACATTTAAAACTAAGACACCAGCTCAAAAGAAAAGCCGTGTTAATAGAAATAAATCCATTTTCAACTACATTATGTACAGACAGCATTACTTCAACAGGCTGCGCACTATTGTATTAGTTTAGTTGTCCTTGAAGGTGAACGGCGCAGAAAGAGATGGTTTATGCCTACTCATGAAATGACAGAGTACCAAAATATAAACTCAGTGCATGACAACATACTGGAACACAGGCTTGAATCGATGAGATGCTACTCCTGCGAATAGTTAAGACTGATACAGATTCACACCATCGTTAGACAAACAGCTCACCTTACCAACAGACTATGCTTTACAGGTAACAGTGAGTGCCTTTCTAGTTGCAGTTGGTTAAAATACGCACAAGTAGGACCGCATTTTGTGAGACATCTAGCAAACGGGAATTTGAAACCCTCAAATCAGTATGCTCGTTTTCCAAATGTCATTACAACCTTACAATGAGATAACCAGATAAATGTAATGCCTATCAATGTTAGAACGTGTTATTTTTTAGCGATGGGTAGGTTAAAGAAACGCCAAAAATAGTGCCCAGATTTTTCTACTTAGATTTACCCGTCAGTAGTATCTCCCGATAGAGGTGCCTTTATTAAACGGTGACAGCAATTTATGTTGTTGTTTGTTGCCCCCGGACCTACTACTTTAGTAGGACCTCCACCCCTTGGCTCGTGAGGAATTGAACAGCAATTTATCTATATGTAATACGTAAATATGAACAACCGAAGATATTCCAAACATCTGAATCATTTCACCGAAATCAATTTCATCCTGCACTAATTGTAAACTCTTCGAGAATAAAGGAGGCGGCCCATCTCTCTTTTTTCTACTCTCTCTCACACACACTATGCACTGCCTCACTCAGTCAATCTTTCTCTCACACACATACACTCATTCCTTCACTCACTCTCTATCGCTCACAATCTCGAACTCACTCTTTCACTCACACACTTTTTACCACCAAGGATCACTTTCGTACACACATATATACGCTGTCTCACTCATTCTCTTTAAAACACTCACCCCTCACACACACAATCACTCTCACTCAGGATCTCTCTCACACACTCAGGGCCTCTCTCTCACTTAGGATATCTCTCTCTCACACACTCAGGATCTCTCTCTCTCTCACTCAGAATCTCTCTCTCTCACTCAGGATCTCTCTCTCTCACACACTCAGGATCTCTCTCTCTCACTCAGGATCTCTCTCTCACACACACTCAGGATCTCTCTCTCTCTCTCTACACGTGGATATCAATGGAAATTCGTAAGCAGACAAACAACACGAAAATAACACCGGAAATATCGCCAACCGCATTCTCACGTACAAAGAACATTACCATATGGAAAGTAGACGAACCTGTCGGCTTTGCGACCAAATCATCCAGATTGACAAGGGAGGCGTTCTCCCCGAGGAAATCTTTCGGATTCTTCTTCACTCCTCGCCGATGCTCCACCCCCGATCCCAGCAAATCATCAGCGCTCATCGATCCGCTCATCATCAATCGACCTCCACCACCACCGCCCGCACCGAGGCTCGGTGGAGGTGAGACGCCGCCAACACCGCCAAACAGAGAATTCGAAGTGGTCCAGTCGTCCAGACTGCTCCGAGTGGGGCCATCTCTCCCTCCCAGACCAACGCCAGAGTCGCCTATTTTCTCGGAAGGGAGAGGTTGGGTGTCCCATACGGTACCGTACACATCGTCCGGCAGTGGCGCATTATTTGATCCCCAGACGGCACCTGAAGGAGGCGCTGGACCGCCTGTGGATGGAGGAAAGCATGTACGAGTTGGATCAAAACAAGAGGCTGCTTGGATTATACAGCATGGAATACCGTTAAGGTTACAGTAGCTAAAGTTCTGCATTTCATGGGTAATCGCCCAATAAACGTAGACTCATCTGGGTGTCAAAAATATAAATATTTCCGCATTAATTTTCAAGATTTCTATTACCGATTGAAAGAGAAGAATTGTTATCGAACGTAAAATAGATAAAATTAACTCATGACGGGTCTCGAACCCGCGCGCGATCTTCGACTTAAGAGGCAGTCGCTTTATCCATTAGGCAAGTCCTTCTGAAACACCTAAACCCAATCGCAAACGTCAAACTAAGATCGCCTTTGATCATAAGAGCGACGGACATACAGAGAGAGAGAGAGAGACAGACATATCGTTTACAGAAATGCGAGACATCTAAAACCCACTATGGCATACTCTACGAAAACTGCATGCTGGTAGCAAGGCAGTGATGACACTTTAAAAGAAAGTATCCTTAAATAGGATACGACTAAAGCTGCAGCTAAGCAGCTAAATGTGTAACTGTAATAATATAGATACACACTGTTCAAAGTGAGCTTCATTATTCTTGGTACACAATCGGCATCTATCCAGGATGGATTTGTACAATATATGAGCTTTTAAACATGTCCGACGTGAATGTCGCCATTTGTTGTTCAATCCTCCTCGCTAGAGCTAGTCGATTGGAAGATTTTTCTTTGAAGGCTTTGCCGCGTAGTGCTCTCCGTAAGAAATAAATCAAAGATGGTGAGGTCAGGAGAACGATAGGACCATTCTGTGGGACCTCTGCGCGCAATTTACCTGTTTATAGCATGTTCATTCGGCAACCGACGAGGAGTTAGAGAGTAGTGTGGTAGTCTGGAAGTACCTCTGGCCTTATTTTGTGCTTAGCTTCTCTAACTTCACACGAATACCATTATTATGTAAAATCAAATAATAATAACCATTAAATCGCACTATTGCTAGTTTAGTTTTCCCTTAATATAATTAGTGTTTTATCGCATCACACAGTATATGAGTATGGAGGATAAGTTCAGTACATATAAAGGTTGATTTGCCAGACAGTAGAAATATCTACAGTAAATGAAAAGTCGAGATTGCACATATACATCATGATGAACATTTCTGAACTATTTCTTATAGGGAATCTTTAAGAACAAGAAGCTTGTGAGTCCCCTACTTTTCTCTTCAAAAGATTCTTGACAATTTGGTTCAATATATATTTTTTCTTTACTTCCATTGCTTCCTTCTCTCTGAACAAGCGAATCAATAGAACATCCCACGCTTCAACGCTTCTTCTTGAACTGTAACCATCTGCACTATTTCTACCAATATAGCCAGCATCTCTCGCTCTTTCAGTTGAGAATGCTCGTCTAGAACAGACAACCTCTTGTTTGTGCTTATTTTTTTGTTCCAAGAGGATTTTGAGTTGTTTCTGTTTATCTGCCTCTTGCATTCGCTGATCTTCCTTCTCACGTTGATTGCAGCTGAGCTAGAAAATGCCATTGTAGCCAGGGATGACTTTGTAACTTATACCAATGCTTTAACTGCGTATTGGCGCAAGTTACATCTCTTCTCGATGATTACAATATAATGAGCACACTTCCGAATTACCATGGTGCGATATCAACACACTTCTAGCAAGTTTAACTAGTGCACCAGTGTACTTCGTTGGCCAGCAATAATCACCATTGAGAATACATCAGCGACAGAAGTTACGCCGCTTTCGTATAGCGATGAGATGTAATATGCTAAAGAGATATAGTTAGGGAAGTTATAAAATAATGTCTACAGATCTTGACATCGTTTTTTTCCTTGGTTAGAAACATCGACTGACATAATTCTAAAATAGTATGAAATGAAAGACAATCTAGTCATTTGCACGAAGCACATAGATTTTCCTGCTCGTCATCCAATACTTTATAAGAAACCGTACAGTAGTAGCCCCCAGTAGGTTCAAAGCGATGCAATCTGTGATGCGCAAACTCTGGTTGGCACTTCTTGACCAATTCGCGCGTCCAATTATCGTAGTTATAGCACACAGTAAGCACTACCATGATTATCAAAGTACTTGCACCACGAGTCTCCTTCGATACCTTGTCAATCACAAGAGGCTAAATAAGACACATTCGATCAATGCAACAGCCAGGATGTGCTTGGCTATATATCGTCGGTAATCATTCAAAGGAAGGGGCATCTGTCGAGTGCACCAGTATTTCCTGACTAACCGAGGTAAACTATTACAGTGGAACCCACTTATTACACGAACGGTTAATAAAATGCAGACAAGGTTCATAAACTGTGTACGTTTTAAAGTCCTAATTACTTATTCATTGTCTCTATATATAAATAAAGCCTGGTTATAAAACACACTTTTACAACGCATAACGCTTATTAAGTATAGAGTATAATATGTATAACAAAAACGATTATACCGACCATATACTCAATAAGTATTATATTCGGCAGATCCAGACCTTCTAGTCAACAGCTTGTTCTATCAAACTGTCACTGAAGAGTCATACATATGATGGAAAACAACGCGCTAGGACAAGGCAGTCAGTACACTGTCAAGCATGTCTGAAATTGTTCTCCTGATTAATTCATTGCGTTAATGATTTAAAAACTTCGCCGGTATAGTGGATCGAATTAACTTGGAAAACCTGTAGGAACCATTTGAGGGTCCAGGGATTGCCAGCTTTGGACTTCTTATTTGTCAACCACCACGATCATTATCACTAGCACCTGAACCAGTGGGCAAATATGAAAAGTTGCCGAGAAAAGGAAAGTGGTGTAACGCAAAGAAAAAACCAAATCAGTTAACAAAGGACAAAATTCATTTGTCCTAAAATGACTTGATTCCGGAAAAGTCAACATTATTAGTACGTAATAACTTGGGCTCCGAGCTGCTAGAAGTCTTTTAACTGGTTAACTCAGAGTATATTGCAGATTACAGCATAAAATACTCTACAGTACAGATTGTACGCGTAATAACCAACCTCCTCTGCCGGCCAGAACATCAAAATCGTCAGTAGCTCCGAAACCGGATGACGAACCGTTGGTTGCTTTCGTATCGGGAAAGGAGAGTGGTGAAGAGGACCAAGGGTCATTGCCAGAAACTGCTGAAATACATGGATAGATGGAAATATCAATAACAACAACGTCTGGTCATCAATAAACAATGTAATGCTTCGATCGAAAGAGAATTGGTATAACAATTTGATTATATGAACATCATTAATATACACACTATGGTAAGTTAGGAGATAAAGGGCAGAAAATGGTGCTTAGAACTATTGACTTGTAGTAAAGCTCGCCCTATGTTTTCATGGAACCAGTGAGGACCAGCAGATTTGACAAAAAAAGATGAAAGAACTAGAAAACGAGTCGCAAAGAGAGTCTATGTTGATCAGATTTGGGAGTTTTTCAGTACTAGTGGAAGTCCATTCCATATTTATTGAAACCGCAATAGTAGAGAAATACATTATAACCATCATGAGTTATATAATAAAAATATATAAATAAAATCTTCAAATTTTAACGAAAACCACTATATTAACAACAAAAGAGAAAACAATCCGAATCGTATAAAACAGTTTGCATGTGTAGAAAAAGCTAAGAGTTAATATTTAGAACAAAATTACGAAGATTAAAATGCCTAACAAATAGCTTATAGGCATGTAATATGAAACCCTCCAGCCCTATAGGGAATTTGTTTTCCATAATGTTCTGACTGATAGCATCCTAAAGAGTTGAAATCCACTTGTTTAACAATGTCACCGAGTAGCTTCAATACATGGCGGCAATGCAAAAACAAAATGGCGGCCAAAATTCAGAGTTTAACTGCAAAATCTCTAAAACGATCAATATTTTCTTGATAAATTGTGTATAACCCTATATTTTACATGTTGTTGTGTACGTTTCAGCTTGGTCGGGCAAATAATAAATTCTCAAAAGACAAAAGTGCGACTGGTAAGTAGCTGGTAACAAGCAGGTTACAGCAGACTCAAAGTCTAAAAGGTTCAAGCTAGATAGGCTACTGATAAAAGTAAAAAGCCCTCCTAACTGAACCAGCAATTCTCCCGTTACTCACCGGGCCTAGGCGGTAGTGGGGGTGGAGGTGGCGAGTCGGCTCTGGCGCCGGTCCATGGGTCATCCATCGCGACAGGACCAAAGGCGGGAAGAGTGGGAGGCACTGGTGCCGACGAAGCAGCGATATCGCTACCTCCCCACGGGTCAAGGGATGCGACAGGCCCGGTCCCCCCGGCAGCCTCGGGGGTGAAGGGGGACCAAGGGTCTTTCGCCTGACCGCCGCCATTGGCTTGTGCAGCTAGTGAATACGGCGGAGGAGGAAGTCCCCAAGGGTCATGCTTTGGAACACCAGCGGTAGCGTCCTTCGTGAATCCACTGTCGAGAGGTGCCAAGGTGAAATCGTCCTGAGAAAAACGGCAACAAAAACAGGGAGTTAAGAGGCAAATAAGATGATGGGAAATCACGGCAAAAACAATTCTTCATCACTGCAGATGCCGCTTGATTCAACAAAACTAGACAAGATGAAAACAAACTAAAGCTATATCAAAACTGTGCAGAAAAACAAGGACCGGTTTGTCCAATGATGCGTCCTCGTCGCTTTCTTCTCTTCTTCCCCGACAGACAAAAACTCGTATAGAGATGCGAGGATGTTTCAATTGTTCATATCAAATGGAAGAATCCTGCCGTAAATTAACTTGAGAATTATTTTTCAAAATGACCGATCGACTCTTATTGGCTGTCGCTTTCGGTTGGATATCGATTCGCCGATTCCCCTGAGTCACAATGAGTGAGGTCACAATCGGGCTTAGGAAAAAGCTTAGTCTTAAGAAAATCCAAATGAATTAACAAAAATCTTAAAGTTAAGCTTTTTCTTAAGAAAGTTATTAATCTGAACTTGAATTCAATTTGTTGAGGTCACAATTTTTCTTAGAACAATAATGATACATCTGGTACAGATTCAGGCTGTCGCTACATTAGCAGATGGCAAAATTTGAAGCGATCTACTGCATCCTCAACTGAGTCTATGGAGAAAAGGTTGCGATTACAAACAGTTCGTTTTTGAACAACTTGTTGAGGAATAATTATAGAGGCAAAATTCATTTTCCTGTTCTCTGTAAAAGATTTACGTGTATTCAAATTAATTAAATGGTATTTAAAATACACCACCGGAAATATGAGACTTTGAAGCTTATGAAACCTTGAATGTTAAAAGTATATTCCTAAATATGTAATTTTTTAAATTTATATCTTCAAAGGAATAAATAAAAAATTAGTTTGTTAAAAAATATCTAAATTATTTATGCTGTACTGATGACAAAAGTTTCACATTTAGCATACTTCACATATAGTTAGGGAATCGAATTTTTGTATCTAGGTAATGGTACATTAAATTTGCGCAGCGTAATAATTTGGTGAACAGTATGCAACTAGTATGAATTGATCTGTTTTTATATTAAATTAATTTTATGCGAAATAATTAAATTATTAATATAATTAAATTGATTCATTTACATCAGAATTAATATAAATCTAAATTATTTATGTTGCACACTGTTCACAAAATTATTTTATGTTTCGCAGACTTTATCTATGGTTGGCAAATTGAATTTTTGTTAAGTCTGGGAAAAATTAGATAAAAATTGTTATCAACTATTTGCAACATAGATAATTCAGATTTATATTAATTTATATACAAAGGAATCAAATTAATTATATTAATAAATTCATTATTTCAAAATAAATTAATGTGTATAATAATGTAATATAATTAATCAATTAATGTATTTTTCATTTTGAAAATAACAATGAAAAAATAATATATTTAGAAATATACTTTATTAAAAATGTCAATAAACATTCAAGGTTTCATAAGCTTCAAATTCTAATTTTAATGTCATAGCAAACAAATTTGTACAAACTTTTTGTAGAGTGTGAACACAACCGGGCTTAAGCCAAAATAAATTCTCAAGTGTTGGTTGATTAGGACTAACTAAGCTTTTTCTTAAGCCCGATTGTGGCCTCACTCAATCGATTTGTAGATCAGCTATCGTTAAACATACATACAGACATACATTTAATAGAGATCTAAATATTGGAAAGTAAGCTGCTTATGACGGCATATTCCCAACTTAAGTTATGCTAGGTAGGAAACTTTTCCTTCAAGACAATAAGAAATGCGCACATTGTCAACAGTATGCCACATAATTAATTTCACTGTATACTGTACATCATTTCTAAACAATATATGGAGGCTTTCATACTTTTTATCATCAATTCCAATACACAGAGAACTATATATTTACAATCCATTGACAAATACTCTAAAGATGCTATCAATAACTAAATTGTCTAAAGCTTATAATATTGTGGGAAAACGAGGAAAGCACACGTCACACACATTTATATTCTAATTAAATCTCATGCTAAAAACCGGAAAAGAACAATATACGGAGCACATATTATATATATACACTATGTACTAATAAGCGAATAAATGATTGCATATTCTGAAGACTTGTTCAGGCTAATTTCGATTAATCACTATAGGTGGTGGCAGAGAAAGAACAAAAACAAAAACAAAGCTCAAAATAAGCAAGCGACAAATCAACAGCAAAAAGTGAAAAATGTACGGAATGCGAAATTAATAATGTTTATTTTCTACCAGCAAGGACCTACCTGTGTCGTTTGTTTTGCTTTCTGCTGCTACAAAAGCAAAACAAATGGGTACGGAGGATTTCAATGGTTGGCAGTGGACTAAATGTTAAATTGTAGCTAATAATATGGCCAATATTGAGTTGATATTCGCTGCTAACCATAAGATAGAATGGCAAGAATATACAGGAGGGTGACGCAGTGTGCAGCGGAGACAGAAATCGAAACACGATTGATCAAATCTTTCGGCTGAGCATGTCTTGAGCAGACTGGATGTTTTTCAGTGTGAAATTATTTTCAATGCTAAAATGTGATTTTTTAGAACCAATCTATGCGTTTTCACGGATGTGATAAAATCAAGAGGTATTCATCCAGTTTCCAGAGCGAATGCTAAATTTACGCTTTTTCAAATAAAATCAATATTTTCTGGTTTTTAATTATAACTTTAAAAAGGACATCTATGAGATATAATTGTTAAAAGCATCACACATTCACTGAGTGTCCACAACGTTTTCCCATTTTACAGTGCTTTATCATAAATTTTAAAGTTCTCAATAACAATTTCAAAGGCAAAACTTCATTGTTCATTGAAGTTGGAGTTACCCGACCCCTTCCGGAGGATGGGTAGAGGGCAGCGCGTAGCCGCCGAGGCCCAGTAATTAGGCAACTCCCCACAGTCGTCTCCAGAGATCGATGAGAACCACCGTCTCGCCAAAGATGGCAAGACGGAGAGCCGAAGAAGAGGGACAAAAAAGAAGCATATGAGAAAGGTCCTGCTATTCTTCTCCGCAGAGTGAGGAATTGGAGCGTTGAAAGGAGAGGTGGTGCCGGTCTTGGCTTTGTCATTGCCCCGGAATCCATTGAAGGTTTACCGTTACACCCATGTTTGAGGGAGAACCAGATAGAGTGGAGGTTTGGAAGTGAGAAGAAGGAACGGCCCGGAGTTAAGAAAGGATAGGGATGAAAGAGAGTCCGCAAGGACTCTGTGTTCATTGTTGTTGTTGCCCCCGGACCTACTAAAGCAGTAGGTCCTCCCCCCCCCCTTGGCTCGTGAGGAATTGAACAACCTGGACCCTGTTGGTCCAGAAGTCGGAGGTTGTGAGTGTGGTTGGGTGAGAGCGGCAGTTGAAGATGTGTGTGGTGTCATGGGGTGTGCAGCCGCAGG
>JAUYWV010110817.1:0-21241 GCA_032274565.1 Nematoplana nigrocapitula
CTCTCCCTCCTATCTCACTCTCTTGCCTCTCCCTCCTCTTTTACTGTCTTGCCTCTCTCTTCTCTCTCACTCTCTTGCCTCTCTCTTCTGTCTCACTCTCTTGCCTCTCCCTCCTCTCTTTTCTTGTTTGGGTACTTTGTAAGATGAGATGAATACTGCCCCTCAGAACTCATTAGCGCAGGGTCCTTGCCTGGCGCCCTTTCCCAGCTCTCCGCAAAGGTCAAGAAAGAAGCATCTGTTATCTCGACATTCTTTCCCATGAAGTCAGCGCTCCGGAATAACGCGGTGCTGTTAAGTATATTTGAGGTACCAAACCCTAGCACACAAGATCTAACAACTTGACCGTTGTGACGTCATATTTTTATAGCGTGTTACCTTGCTCTGTTGTCCTTCAGTCGATAAATAAATAATAATAGGGGTGCACCCATGATCGTCCAGTGAAAAATTACTATTCTATCATTATTGGATGATTGGATATTAGGTATTTACAGTAAACACATACACAACACAGAGACTTACCCATCAACAAAGATCCATAGGTTGGCGATACGTGAAATAGAAGAACATGAACAAACAACGGGAAAAAATTACTGTTGAAATGGCAGTGGAAAACCTGGAAAACACAAACAGCACGAATGAACATAGCCGTCCCTACTCCTTCAAAAGAAACGTTGATGTGATGAAAAGGTCTGAGGAGGAAAATATCGCTTACCTGTACAACATGCATCAGTGAAAACCACCAAAAGTTTTTGTGGTTTAACAAATCCTTCATAAAATGTACAATTCTTCGCCTATCGGAATTAACTAGTTTCACAGAGTCTTGATTACTGGAAAATAATAATACAAAAAAAACTTAGCATCACAATACATACATTGAAATTTTATTATTTTCTCTACTACTTATTAGGAGGTGCTAATGCTGTGCATATATACAGGAAAATTATAATTTAAAAAAATCAATGAACCAGGACCGGTAAGTACAAGGCTACATCCTCGTCGTTTAAATCCCTTCCTCCCGACAGATGCTCTTAAAGAGATTCGAGGATGCTTCAATTGTTCATACTTTATTTAGGAATATGGCCGTAAATTAAATCTTGCATTCTTCTCTGGTTGTCCATAAATGGCAGACTACGTCGGCAGCGGATTTCGAGTCCCGCAGCACGTACAGGGTGCGTTGTGTGGAAAATATTCGACGCCACTCCGATAACATTAAAAAATAGATAAATCATCTATAGCTTAGCAATCTATGAATATTCTCAGCTATATTTTCAATGAGCGCCGCCATTTCATCTGAAACAATATGTTATATGACACGTTGAGTGATGGGTTCCGCACTTTTATCTCCACCGCTTCATGGATCGCCATGTCCAAGCCATCAAGTGCTGAGTGGATCAACCTGAACTGGTGATCATTCCCAGAGCATGCTGTACAGTCCAGGAGATCCGTGTAGCCTGCACTCAGGCCTCTTCTGTGTGCTCCCTCATGCGTTCGGCCAAATGTCGCTTGGTGCGTTCAATGTAGGACACATGAGGATCCACCTCACACGTAAAATAATTAAACGACATTAGACCTTTAATGCCAAAGGAGTCCGGTCCTTGATGGAAAAATAGGAGTCGACCTTCGTTGTTGTAAATGCCGCACTCTGGAAGAATGCAATCCAGGCAATCGTTTCAACCGCTTGACAAGGTTCAATGAAGGGAGACCAAGAAAAGGTAGAGAGAAAAAGTGAGAGAATCAGAGACCAAGGTAGGGCAAGAACGAAAAGAAACCTTATTGGAGACAAACTTAGAAATAATAGAGAGAAATAAATTTTTGGGATACCCATTGTTTACAAATAATTTTATCAATGAATTATCCTCTGTATTGAAAAGATGGTGATCCATGAAGCGGTGGAGATAAGAGTGTAGAACCCTTCTCTCAATGTGTCACTAACGAATAACGATGCCTCTTTTTTATTTGAAAGTGTTCTCCTAACAGTTCTCCTAACGGAGTATGTTGATTTTTGTATTTTAATTTTTCGTATTTAAATTATCCGTATTTAAAATTTCGTATTTTAATATTTCGTAATTATTTTTTGTAAAGAATTTAACGCGGAGTAAATTTTCATAAATAATTTTTTCTAACAATTTGGTGTAGCACACAATGTACCCTTTTAAGTACACACTTTTCTGTCATGTTTTTGTTACAAATGCTTCAGTTATAATATATTAACATACAAATTATTACATTTTTCAACATATTAATCATGATAATTTTATTACGAAAATTTTAAAAACAATACTTTCCTTACGAAAATTTACTTTAAAACAATAAAATTTAATTACGAAAATTTCTTTTCGAAAAAATCTTTATGAATACTTTTCTTACGAAAAAATATTTACGAAACAATAAATATGAACATATTATATACGAATTTTTCCCTATATACATTCAGTTGTTTTGTTGTTGTTTTTACTTTATTGTGTTTCTTGTCAAATGACCTTGAACCCGCATTTTTTAAAATATGTGGCTTGAGAATGAGTGTGGAACGGTCGAAACCGGTTGCCATTACATGTTTGGTATAATTTTGGTTCTCTTTTTTATTTTTCGTATTCGTTTTCCTAATGCCGATTCATTACCAGTACTTTATATGTTATATAATATATAGTATTAGTAATTCTAATCGTCTT
This sequence comes from Nematoplana nigrocapitula, assembly GCA_032274565.1. Classification (NCBI taxonomy): domain Eukaryota; kingdom Metazoa; phylum Platyhelminthes; order Proseriata; family Nematoplanidae; genus Nematoplana; species Nematoplana nigrocapitula. Next base: position 2,670 of record JAUYWV010110817.1, read on the forward strand.
CGAACGAAACGGTGACATACATACCTACAGTCATTTCATGGAGATGCGAGGACGCATCTAAAAATATATTTAAATGATTTATTCATGGCATTTGACTTTGCTTTCCATTTCCTTGGATTGGTTTGAAAATATTTTCACAAATGTGAAATATGAAATCTCTTACCAATCGTCGTCCCCTTTACTGTGCGAAAACTCGGCCGACTGAAAGCGTCGAATGAGGTAGCTGGTTGAGGCCAGAAACCCAACTAGCGATATGACAAACAACACAATACACAGCGTCCTGAAGGGCGTCATATCGGCGCCATTCCAGCAGAGGTGGGCCATGAACACGGAAGAAGCCCCCACGACACTGCCCACGGAGCAGTAGATATTAAGGGATGCCCGCGTGGTCTGGTCTAGAGCGAGGTCAGCTAGGAGGGCTGAGTGGTGCAGATCCACTAGCGTGAGGAATGCGTCGTAGAGGCAGAGACAGAGTACAAACTGTAACGATGGATGGAGCCATTCGAGCCAGAAGAGGAGAAATGCACAGCCCAACAGCGGACCACTCCGCCGCAAGGTATGGAGCCGGCCGAGAATGACATCACTTTGGGTGAGTGTGGCCGACTTGGACCTGCTTCCAGTCCAGCCTAGCAGTTGGCGATCGCTTAACCAGCCGAAGAGAGGATCGTTGATAGAGTTCCAGATGAGGAAGACCAGTTCTCCCAGCCAGAAGCCGGTCTTGTCGATGCGGTAGACGGAGACGAAGACTTCCACGTGATAGATGAGGAAGATGTTGTGGAGTAGGGTGATGAAAAATGACAGCGAGCCGTAGGTGACCCTATCCCAATTCAACAGCATTATTGCAATTACCCGAGGGACACAGTAATACACACTTCTGAAACGAACGGAATCAGACAGAAATTTGCGGTAAATGCATATACATTAGCATAGGTGTACTGCATACAGGAAAGGGCTGTTACAGCTGTTACAACGCCAACAACTATCTTATCACTTTGACAAATGCTGACGTTGACTCTAAACAATAGGCTGGCTGTTCACTCTGTGCAATCTGGTGCGGTTACACCGAAGTTCTAGTGTCGCAATCATGTTCTGTGTTCGGCTGTACAAATAAGAGTGGGGGATTAATTGATTTATTTCCTTCCTATTTCAAAATAATTGCAATTACAGCAGTAATACAAGTTTTCCGAGAAAACACAAGGACCGGTAAGTCCAATGATGCGTCCTTGCCCCTTCCTCCCCACAGATCTGCCAAATTTTTCCGCCTTGATACATGCTATCACATGGAAACTTTGCTAGAAATGACAGCTTAAATGGAAACACATATTAAACGAGGATACATCTAAATGTATATTAATTACAGGGTAGCTCGAAAAAATTCCCAAGGTCCTTTAAGTATCTGACATGGATTTAAGGACCTTTTAAAATACATACATATCTTGTGTCATAACATTATGGATTCTAATAACTTTTAGAAGTGTTATTGAGACCGAAGAAGTACAGTAAATGTTCCTGATCGATATATTTTTATAATAACATTATCATAAAAAACACTGTCGTAATCCAAAATTTCCATAAAACAGTTATGTCACAAATTAGTCAGATCAGTTAGATCCCATTCGTTCACATTCTCTTTGATCGACTCCTTAACTGATTCCAACTCCACAATATATACTTACACAACCGCAGAGTTTAATGTGTCATGTATCAGCTCTGGACGATAAAACATGACACATCGATAAAGGCAGTCTATGAGTTATAGTCTATTCAATTTTTGGACAAAATGCTTAAAACTGTTTTAGTACTGTTTTGAGGACCAAGTCGAGAAAATGTCATTTAAGGACCTGTAGCTACTCCGTAATTATCTAAAAGAGAAATATTTGCGGATCAGTTTTCCAGATTTATATCATGGGTTGAAAGAAAAAATCATTTAAAATCAACCTGTTACTATATGTAAATTAATACGAATTTTCACCATGTACCTACACCAATCGGTTGATGTCCGGTAGACAAAAATTCTACTTAATAGGTTTTAACACATTTATCTATAAGGAATATTTTTTTAAAAACAGGACTTTGAACTTCTCCATATATATATATTTCTGGACTATACGTGAAATACACCAGCTCGGCGTAAATGCTACGCGACCACATTCTGGGGAACATTTCCGGAGAGAACAGTCGAATAGCCCGAAAGCAATTATTTGTTTTATCAAACTCGAAGACTACGCGCATTAGTACAGGCGAGCTCTGAGACGATTAGGCGAAACAGTCGCAGGCAATTAGGCAGAAAATCACTTCCTGTTGGGACCAATTTGCAAATCCTCTTGCACCACCACTAGCACCACGAATGTCTGAAATTAGTCTTCTCCCTACAGCAGCAGCGAGCGACACCAACCATGGGTCGACGCAGGGGACCGCCGCCCAAGACGTCGCAGAGCCTGGTACAGACCATTCGTAATGCCCGGCCACTCTTGGTCTTGGTCACAGTGGTGCTGCTCAGCGTCACAATGGCCGGAAAGAGGCAGTGCTTCTGCGTGCTGGTCGCCCACTTGCAGAACAGCACCTGCAACTCACTCGACAAGTGTTCCCTCGCCGCGCTGAACTGGATAGGCGACCTCTGTCCGGCTATCGCCTTCGCCGGCACGCCGGTGACCACCAACCTCCTGGTCCGCTACACCGGACCTAACAGCCCCAACCTTATTCTCCAATTCGGTCTAGTCATCACCTTCGGCTGTATCACCACTTCCTTTGTCTCCGACCCGGAGTCACTCGCAGTGACGGACTCGATTATCCAAGGCATTGGGTCTTCCGCAATTATCAGCGTGGTGGCTCTCAAACTGGAGACTGTGTTCCCCAAGGAGCATCGCTATCACGTTCTAGCTACAGCTCTGGCCGACGGCGGCCCCATAGGAACCATCTTTTTCTGCCCCCTCTACGCGGCCATACTGACTCACAGTCACTGGCAAGCCATCTACCTCGTGATGGCCGCCATTCTACTTCTCGAATGCCTCTGCGCCAGTCTCATAGATCCCACCAATCTGCCCCAAATGCCCCAACTGCTACAGCCCGTGCCGCGCATTCGTATCCAGGAGAACAGCGAGGATGAAGAGTCGGATCGTCTGCGGGACGCCCGGCGTGGGGAGCGTCGTCTTGAAGAAACCCAGGAAATTGATGCCTACGAAAGCGAGGAGGACTACGATTCGACGCCCTACTCAGAACTACTCAGCACCGGCACCCTAACCGATCTCTGCGCTCGCCCCACAGTCGCCATCTGGTGTCTCGAACGCGCTCTCTTCACCATGGTTCACTACGGTATCTTCATGAACATTGTCGACTACATGATGGTAGCCATCGGGGAACCCCTGGAAAAAGCCGCCCTCGTTACACTCTCATTCGGCGCCGGAGAGCTGATCGGATTCGTGGCAGCGGTTGCCCTTGGCGACCATCTACCAATGCGACGTCAATTACAGGTCTTCATTGGCTCCACGGTGGCCACAGGCATCGTTCTGATCATCTGGCAAGTGCTCCACAGTAAATCGGTCCAGGAGACAGCCTCCCTGATCTTTCTCAACTCCGACGCGCATCTAATGACCTTTGCCACGGGGCTGGGCTTCTCTCTGTCCAACACCTACACATTCGCTCTCGCCGAAGAGGTCACCGAACGCCCGGGGCACATCGCCTACCCGCTCACTCGGGCTGCTCAGGCCATAGGGCTACTCCTGGCCCCGTTCACATCGGCGGTACTGATCGAGGCGGACGGCTATCACACCTTCTTCCTCATGCAAGCAATCCTGACCCTGTTTCGGGTCTTTCTACTAGGAATTCTGGCTTACAAGATGCGAGCAGCGGCGCCGTCGATAACCTCTGGGAGGAGTGCGCAAAACTACGAGACTCTGTAGACACCTGTTCCATGTTCAAATAACTCTTGTTTTAATTCAGACTGTATATAACTGGCATAATATTCACAGTTAGTACTGTAATAGACGAACGCAGTACTGTGGAACACTTGGAGGTGGCTTTTCTGTTACTACAGACGCATGATAAACATTTTAGTGTCTATGTCAATTCGCAAAATACACTATCTACTATGAGTACCAAACAGACATAGTTCATCATTATAAACACACGGAATAATAATACTGTCGTCAACATTTTAAAATTATGTTAACAACATGAAGGACCGTAAGTCCAATGCTGCGTTCTGGTTCCCTCTCCTTCCCTTCCTCCCGAAGACGATACTTTAATTATGCCGTAGACTCAAACAAATTTCAAATAACGTGTCGGACATAAAGACCCTTCTATAGAGATGCGATAGCGCCTCTAAAATCATTTTTAATCCAACTGGGGAACACATTGAAATAGATAGAAAATCTCTAAAACTTTCACAACCAGAAACCCGCCCCTGAAAGTGGAATCCCGACAGAAATGAAAAGATGCTTAGTAAAAAGTACCTGCACCAAGAAGTCTTGCAATACTAATCCCAATCGAATGGGTAAACGAAATCCACGCGCTGCCATCTGGCCTGGTCTCCGCAAGAGATATGGAATCATAGTATAACTATAACTATAAACCAGTGGCCCTCTGCAGCTACGCGTGTAAGTGTTGTTATGAATAAAGCAACGCGCTCAATTGCTCAATCTCTTAGTTGCTGTGCAGCGTCTTGTCGGCTTACGTTCAACTGTATCCGCCAAAAGCCTAGAGCTCAGAGCCGTAGTCTTGTTGCTTGTGTTCACCAGATAGATTGCGCGAGAGTGAGAGAGAAAATCAATAGATCAGCTTGACCGAGTATGCCAGCCTGTGTGTGAGTGAATCAAGCCGCGATGGCTCACGCTCTCTTTCTGTCAGCAAACTGACCAATCAGACGACGCGTTCTAGCGTTACGCGACCGACCGAGCCAGGAATCACGTAGTTTGCTTAATAATACAGATCAATATCTTTGGTTCCCCACACCTATCCGAGTCCGGGTTAAGAAACGATGCCTGTGTGTACAATTGAGCAGACTTCCAACCCAAGTCTGAGTCTCTTCTCAAACACGAAAAATGTCCTCGACAGTGGAACGCTGTTGAGAGTTGCAAAAGATGAACAACCCATAGAGGTCTTCTCAAAATAAATAAGTTCTCTGAAAATACCAATTCTGTCTACATTATATGGTTTTGTCAGGTCATGTGTTTCATATGACAACTTACATTTACATCCTCACAAATGCTGATAAATACAATACACGCAGCAGACACGGAACCATATCGCTGCTTCGGTCAACCAAAAATAAAGCAAACGATAAACATTAAAAGAAATTGATAGACAAGCTGATACAATTTAAAAAGTACTAGCGTAAGCAAAAGCTGGTGGACCTTGATGCATGAGAATAGACTACAACGTTCAACGTCGACTGTGTCTACGCATTGCCGAACATGCCAAGAGGGATAAATTAGTCAAATTGCAGATGAAGGTGTGTGACGTTTGCCGACGTCAAGTTGTAGCTGTTCTAATGTGTTTGTACGCTGCCAAGGAGGGAGAATATTCTCGTCTAGGACCACCAGGCCAGTTTCATCAAGGACATTGATATTTGTGATTCGCTTGAAAGTAACTATCTTTTTCTTGTCTAAAAGACTGTGTAGTATTTCGTATTGCCTACCGACAATTTTAAATAATGCATTATTTGTCATTTACCTGATGGAAATTATATTAGGATTTAACAGTTGTTCTGACTTTTGTTTCTCCTCGAACTGTACAGATTTACTCTGGCATCATTATTTAGCTAACCAAGAGAGTTGTCTCTACATCGACGTGTTTAAAAATCTCAATTTTAAGGCGCCATAAATTGGCTCTGAGTAGTAGTGAATCATCTGATTCTGCGACAAGTCTACTCCGACCCCCACCACCAGCAGGCAGCTTCGTTCCGGACTTCTTCACCCATGCTATTCTTGCAAATATATGCCGCCTCATGTCAATAAAATAAATATATAAATGCAAACAAATAAAACAATGAAAAAGCAGAGATAAACCAGAACAGCAAATTGTACTTCACACAATATATTAATATAAACAAAATTCGAAAAATAAATACAATGGAACCAGGTCTACATGTTAGAATTTACAAAAAGTACAACACACATCCAACCCAAAATAGTTATAGTAACAATTTCGTTTTGTCTATCAGAGATTTTCTTACAAGTTTAGCAACACTTTTTAGCCGGACAACATGCCGGAGCAGCAGAACTAGGCGCAGAAGAACTTTCAATCCATTGAAAAGGATTGACACAGACCTACAACAAGACAAAAACAGTGTAACTTTTATATGTGGTCACAGTGGGGCACAGTCACTTAGCCAACAAACCCACTGACAACCTTTTTCGTCTCAGTACATCCCCTAACAAGTTCCTCATTTCTTACCAAAATACACAAGGAATCTATTGATTTTACCTAACGCGTAAACGGAGGACTGACATGTCAAACTAGACAAAAAATGACGATTTATTATATCTCTTAAAAAACACGACTTCGTAGGAACGAACGAGCAGAAAAACCGAAAGCGCCTAGACCTTTTTGGAAACTTCTCAAATTATTTTGACGCGAGTGAAGTTAGCACTTAATTAGGTATTATTACGTCAACGCTAAGCCTACTCGATCTACTGTCATCCCATGCAGTCGCCTTCTCCTAGCGGGAAAATATTGCATTTCCTGGGACCTACGTCTTTTTCTCTCGTCCTTCCCACACTCTCATCTCTCTCTTCTCATATGTCCCTTCTTTTTTTCTCCTCTCTATTTTCTCCCCTTTCTCTCCCTCTCCTCTTTATTTCTCCCTTTTGTATTCTCTCTTTCTTTCTCTTCCTTGCTCCTCTCTTTTCTTTATTTCTCTCTTTTGTCTCATCTCTTTTCTCTTTCGCGTCTTCTTCTCTATGTCCCTTCTCTTTCTCCACTCTCTATTTTCTCCTCTTTATCTCTGTCTTCTTCTCTAAGTATCTTTTCTTTCTCCTCACTCTTATCTCTTTTTCTCTTTATCTCTCATCTCTTTTCTCTCTCGCCTCTTCTTTTCTATGTCCCTTCAGTTGTCTCTCTCTCTCTCTCTTTTCTCCTCCAACTCTTTTTTCTATTTCTCACTCACTCTCTCTTCCCTTTCTCGCTCTTTCCTCCAAGAGGTTGGAGCGCTGACGTTTCCCTTCAACCAAGAATTACTACAACTTCTGGTCGGCGCTGTTAATCTCACTCATACAAACAGAAATTAAAAGGGACATTACCTCAGCACTTTTTCCACATTTCACCGCTTCGACATTTGGCTCAACTGAGAAGAATTCCTTATGACGTGATTCGCGTAAGATTGCTGCCAATTCGGCATCAACCTTCACCATTCCATCAGCCTGAAATGGGGAATATATTCAATTCATCCACTCTTTTCCCAAGGGGATACAATGATATTTCTAAGAGCTCGGCGAACTATAACAAAGATCAACCAATGTACAATTTTCACCTGGAAAGTGAATTTGCAGTCAAACGGCAGTTCTTTCTCCCAGTGTTCCACACCACCCTCGTAGATGACTCCGCAGAGTCCCGCCGCATTGCTCTGAGGCGGTTGGGCAAGTTTATAGAGACGATAGGTGGCCGAAACGAAACAGGCCGGTCCGAGAATCTTCTCCAACTCTGGGTTGGACACAGTGATTCGTCTGGCGGTGACCAGTCTGGGAGTGGCGAATCCGATCTTGGTCGCCAAACGGCACAGTTCGTTCCAACTCATAGCGCCAGCCAAGCACTCCCCTGTTTGAAAAAGGAAAACACTAAACATGTCGAGGTTATTGAGCACCAATAAGAGCATTTTCAACAGCCCCCATGCAGCCGCCTTCTCGTGGCGGGAGATTTCTGCTCCGACAGGCAAAGTGATGCATTCTCCTAGAGTTTCCTGCTTTTCTATTTCTTTCTCTCTGTTTCCTCTCTCTTTCTTTGTAGTTTTACAGTCTCTTTCCTCCTGTAGGTCGGGGTACTAACTTGTGCCTTCGACCGGAAATTACAAAAACAACAACAAGAACAATTTTCCGCAGAAGGTTTCAGCAACTGGATCCATTGGCTAGACTAATAAAGGCCAACGTACAAGTTGAAACACGCAAGCGAGCACCAACCGATGCCGATTCGGAAAAGATCTTACGGCAAAACCCGACATGATACCAGTCAATACTGGGACTGCGGAAAAAGCTATAGGGCGTACACCGGATAGGACTCGCAGTCCGATCGCCATGGGACCATGAAAAGTGGGCTTCAGCTACCGTACCAGTAGCGGATACGGCTAAAGTAGTTGCCTCGAAGAAGAGAACCAGTGAAAATGGAGGTGCATGAGACTGAGATGGCAATGGCCACGGTGGGAGAGAAGAAACATGAATATACTTCGTGTTTAGAAAAAATGGACGAAGCGGCAGAAGGAGAAAGCAAAAGAGACCGCAAACGAGTAACCGTACAAGATGCTCTACTATGGCGTAGATTTGGTACCGTACTAACGCAGAACAATCAGAACGGATCGATGGAGACCTTGAAAGAACACGGGGGGCAATGTAGGTAATGTATAAGAGCGTTGTGGTGTACGGACAAACATTAAATAGGATTCGGTTTCTTTACCTAGTAGAGGTTTACGAAAGTAGCAGGTGCAAAATGCCGGATGTTTGGTTTTATCTACCTAACGTGGTAATATATTGCGAGGTGCGCATTTATATTATGACACAGTAAATAACTAACCCCAGAGAACCTTATTTTCTCGAATGCTTTGATCCAGCTCTCGATCTGCGTATATATCGCTGAAATAGAATTCTCCGCCAGGCTGAAATGGAGAGAGAAAAATATTCACATGAGTCTACCTATGACAACAATACGAACAATACACGTACTTTGAGCGCTTCGTATACACTAGAAAGGACTGCTTCTTTATCAGGCGAAAGATTAACGACACAATTCGATCTAAAACACAATATACGAGTATAACAGTAGGCCTATTAACTGTTTAATTATAGTTGAATAGAAAACAATGCTGTTCTAGCAAGGTGAGAAGTACAAACGAGAGGAGAGGTGCGGCATTTATAACTTGTTTAGGTGGGACGTTGCTGAATATAAAAATTTGGTTAAATTGGTAGAGTAAAACAAAAGTGCTAGGGAAACCTGAGTTTTCCAAGGTTTCCCTTGATTTACCGTCACCATGACAATTAAGTTAATTTAACACTCCGACTCTTTAACCGCTGCGGTATCGATTCTGTCTGGCACACAATTCTCTCTGCCTCTGGTAGCCTTTAATGAGACCATATAGGACATAGGTAGTCACTCTGACCATTTATGGCACTCGACTCGCCCAAGCATTTAGTCAGCAAGTGGTGAGTACTTTTTCGCAGTACATCACATATTTGAAGTTCCTACTCTCCAAAAGGAACGCCTTCTGTACACTCTCCCTCTTCTTCCACCAAACTGCCTCGTCTCCCTGTATTTTCTTCGTTTCCGTTTCAGGCCCACTGCTGCTGTCTCTCTAATCATCACTCCAAAGGTCTCTAACTTCAGCGCATCAGTCACGGGGACGCGACAGCGGTCCGACCTCTAGGAGGAAAGAGAAAAAAGAAAGGAGAGGGAGTGAGAAGAGAAAAAGACAGAAGAAATGGGGAGAGGGAGAACAGAGAGGGAAAGAGAGAAAAAAGCCGTAGGAGGTCCCAGGGAGTGCAGCACTTTGCCTGCCGGAGCAGGACAACCCCGACACGAGAAGGCGGCTGCATGGGGCATCGGTCACCGTCGTTCCTTCCCCTAGTTGATCAAATTTCCTCGTGAGTCGTGAAGATCTTGCATTGTGTGACCAAAACATCGAGATATTCTCTATATGAACATCAATTTTGCAATAGTTGCAATGATCTCACACTGCCACATCATATACACCGCTTTCCACACCCGCTTCCTTCAGTCTTTCGATGTAGCCGTGTTTGAATTGGACGTTGCCTTCCGTCTGGTTAAACTTCGCCCTGTATACTTCCGCGCAGCGATTTGCCGCTGCCAGCTGTTCTTCCGTCATATCGATCCCTGTCACGTGACCAGCAGGTCCGACCAGTTGGCCGATAGCGAAACAGTCCCGCCCAGCTCCACAGCCCAAATCAAGAACGCGCGCCCCCTTCAGGCATTCTGGAATAACCAGTCCACAGCCATAGTATCTGTGAAACAGAAAAATAATGATATTTGCCACAGTTTGCATCGTTGATAACCACTTTTTAGAAAAAAATCATTAAAAAATATTTTCTCCGTGTTCTATAAAGAAAGGTGCTAACTATTGAAAAGCATCAAATAAAACAAACAAATCGATGTTATTATTTTTACAGATTATGTCGTTGTGTAAGAATCGTTTAAAGATCTTGGTCAAATTTAATTTCAAGTCTGCATTACTGTTGACTAAACATTTTAGCGTGTAGGAGCAAGAGAGGTGAGTGTTCTGCCCTTATCGCACATCTTCTACACAGAAAGATCTTTGCATTAGCTTGTCGAACATTGAGATTCTTCGTCTACCTTATAGTCGCACTTTCTCCATGCTAACTTAAATTGTGTTTGTTAGGTATTCCTTCCCTCCGATGTTTCTCTCTTTTATAATAGATTTTCTGTTCCCCAACCAACAGTAGGACACTGTCATCAGTCAGTTTTTATCTCCAAATTATTTTTATCGTTCGTCCAGACTTTTAAGATTATATTTTTCTTATGTCCACGACTCTATTCCGTACAGCAAGCAGTACGCCCCATATTAGGCACTTGACTACCTTTGCTGTCTCTCTATATTCATCCAGGATAGTTTTTTACTAGTTTAGAAAGCCTTCGTTCCCATTGCTAACTGTGCATCTCGTTGACATGACATGTAATATTTACTCCTAAAAACATGAACCGAGCTTCAACTTCATTTACATCAAACGTTATCATCACAAAAATTTAAAATTCACATCTGTCTATGCTTATTGGTGAAATGATCCTGCAATTATCTTCTACCGGAGTCACATGATCAATAATACTATATAACACTACATTGGTTTTGTCTAATGACTCATTTTTCATTTGTAGCTATTGGTGTAATTGGATCATTTAACTTTAACCAGTGCATTTTACTTATTTTATTAGGCCGGGGCATTTATATATGTCATTGAGGATAAAATTTGTTGGGGAAATATTTTCCTAACCAAAAACTTACTTCTGCTGAGCTTCTTCTGGCACTTGAGCTAAGGCCTCTCGGATATGAGCAGGAATTGACTCAGTCGGTGTACAACAGGCGTTGGTCTTCAGGTCATCAGATGATTTGAGAAATTTTCCATAATATTCCTTTACAGAATCTGTCACTTGTGACTGGTCCATATTTGACATACAGATCAAGGAAGAAAATGGAAAATATCTTTGCGAACTACAAAAGATTGAATTATCATTACATATTCATTAATCTCACAATGAATCTATTAAAATACATTGATTGAAAATATTATTCAGATGACAAGGAAGTTGAACCAAAAGCCTCAAACTAATTTATGCATCAGTAGTTAACTTTGAGGTACTAATCATGTAGTAATCACAAATGCAAAAAGAACTATTTTTAGATATATCCTCACATCTCTATAAAAGAGTCTATCTGTATGTATGTCTGTCTCTCATATGTTCAAACTTGATTTCAGTTTGACAATAGCTATGCTATAAATAGATTGTGACTCATGCCAGCTGATGGCAGCGATAGGTATTGAAGCATCCTTGCATTTAGATATGAGGGTCTCTCAGTGTATTTGTATATATGTTTGTCCCACATATGTTGAAAATGAATTTCATCAGTTATATGGGATTGAGTCTAAACTTGGTATTAACTTTAATCAAGATTGGGATGAAAGAGGTGACAAGGATGCACCAGTCATTTTCATATATTGCAATCTCTATTTCAATACTGTAGTTGAAAGCATATCACAAGGTACTGCATGCTCCATTTTACTGATAATATTTGTTTAAATATACAAATAGAAATTCTAAAATATTTTTATGGAGTTAACTATAGTTTTTAGTTTGTCTTACAGACACTTAATAAAATTTCAACTCTTAATAATATTCCATGATAGCACAATCTAAGTGAAAGATTTAAAAAAGAAAGACAAGTCATTGATTAGCATTTAATAATAAACTAGTTTAGTTTTAAACTGAAAATCATTTTATTGACAGGTAGTATTGAACAAAATTATTGAGTATCAGTACAGTTTAGAGCATCTTAGCTTTTTTCACAAGCATGGGTATTTCTCATGGTGATTTTTCTCACATTGTTTATTCTTTCTCTTTTAATTTTTTTATATTATATGTCCATTCAAATTTCTACCCTCTTCTTCCATTCTTACATCATACCCCTCCTTCTAAGACTAATATGTTACCTCTTCTTTCCCAATAAATCTATTTCTTCAAATTCCTTTTACATTATCTTTTGATAGCTAACTTGTGACATTTTTATAAACTTAGATATAGATCTTTGTCATGTTATCTTCTGATATGACATAAATCCCAGAAACCTGAATTTCTCAAGCTTTCTATCATTTTAATCTTGATCTTTCCTTTTCTATGCACTATAACAGAGTTAGTTTTTTTAGCTATTAATAAGAAGACCTTGCTGAAATTTCAATAGCAGTGCCACTAATAGGAAATAAAAGAAAAATCTGCAAAAAAGTAAAAATAAATTTTATTGTAAAACGCAAAGCTTTCAAACCTATCTCAGGTTCATAGTCATGGCAAAATGATTTCAGATAAAAATGTGACAAAATTTATAAGGCAGTGCCAACTGTTTGGAGATTATTGATAGGAGCTAGCAATTAAATTGCTCAAACCAGATTCGAGTGGAAAAACCCTGATATTCTGATTAAAACAGAGATTCTGATTAGTATTAATAAAAGCAGATTCGCAGAAGAATATTCAGATTTTCTGAATTCCCTGTATCCTTCACTTAATTTTATCTAATCCTGAAATTCAATTCTTTTCTTAGACGGTTAATTTTAAAGTCCAATACTCATCTGATTTTTTAAGTTTTTAGGAAAAATATTGATAGTAATTCTTATTTACACTTCTTTACTTATTTTATGTTATCTTACCTTCTTTCTATAAAAATAGACCTTGCCCAAGGTCTTTCTTTAAGAGCTTATCATATTTGTAGCTCTCAATTTTTAGATTCTGAAGTTGCCTTTATTTATAATTCTCTTACTAAACTAGGTCATCCTAAATTTATTTTCAACAAATCTTTGATTCATGCTAGGTTTTCCTTCATTCATGTCTCCCCTAGATTTCCTTTTTGTGACAAGATTTTTGTCCCTTACTCTAAAAATATAGATTCCAGTTTCAGTATACAACTCTTAAAGCCTTTTAATTTTGATATCATATTTTCTTATCCTAACACTATTAAATGTATTCTGCTTCACAATATTTATTCCCGTTTCTAGTGTTGATCTTTATAAGATTCTTTGTAGAGACTGTCAGGGTTTTTATATTGGTGAAACTGGCAGAGATCTCAATGTTAGCATTAAAGAGCATAAAAAGGCTGTTTCTGCTCTTAGAAGTTATAAAACTCTGGTCATTCCATTTTGTTAATGCTTATTTGATTTATTCCTGTAAAGAATTTAGCACAAGACATATTATAGAATCTGCTTTTATAGTATAATTACTAATCAGAATATCTGGATCTGGTTTGAGCAATATAATTGTTAGCTCCACCTTCAAACAGTTGTCACTGTCTTCCATATTTTTGTCATGTTTTTATCTGAAATCATTTTGCATGACTATGAACCTGAGATAGGTTTGAAAGCTCAGCATTTTATGCTTTATGCATATAATCTTTTAATAATTTTGCAGAGTTTAGAGGAACTTAAGGAAAGATTTTCTGCTTGGACGAATGGCATGGAGCGCAAAAGGTTTAAGAGTTAATATCTAGCTAAAACAAAGGTCATGGCAAGTGGGACTGATGAGGGACCTGTACATCAGGTAGATTCCCATACATGGAGTATACAGAAAGGGTATTGGTGTGACCTCGGTATACTGAACCTTTTGTATCCAATAGGTGCATATATGTTGCAGTGGATTGAACGGCAAACTGAAAGACATTCCCAATTTTAAGTGCAGTAAATGCTTACACACATATGAAGTAAGTGAAACAGGGAAGATCAAACTAAGAAATAGTGATTATGAAGTTGTGTATCAGTTTTGCTACCTTGGTGATATGTTGAGTGCAGGTGGTGGTGCAGAAGCAAGCTCTGGAATGTGAGTTAGATCTAGGTGCAATAAATTTAGGGAGCTTCTGCCTCTTTTGATATCTGGGGTATTTTTACACAAGATGAAAGGGAAGCTTTATGCAGCTTGTATTAGAAGTGGTATGGTATATGGTAGAGAGATATAGCCTGTAAAGGAGGAAAATGTATGCAGATCTGAGCATACAGAGATGCAGATGGTTAGATGGATAAATAATGTAAGTCTTAGTGACAGAAGGCTTTCTGGTGAACTGAAGAACAGACTGAGGATTGAAAGTATATTAACTGTTATACACAACAAATCATTTGGTCACATAGAGAGAATTGATAATGATAACTGGGTCACCAAGTGCAGAAATTATGAAGTAGATGGCCCTAGAGGTATGAGAAGACCATGTAAGACTTGGAAGCAAATTAATCAAGGAGACTTATAATAGATGAAATTAGAAAAAAACCTTGCATAAGACCACATTGCTTAGAAAAAGTTACCAAGAAGGCCTTGTCCAATCCATGGCTAGCATGGCTTAAGGATATTAAATAAAAATGATAATGATGATGACTATTGATCTAATTACTTGTAATTATTCATATTAAATATTAATTAATAATATGCTTATTGCCAATGTTTATTGTAAATATATAGAGCATTTAGCATATAATATATTTCAATATATGAATAATTTTTAGTAATCAGATTTATATTTGTGAGTTAGAAAAGGTTTTAATATTTTTAAGATAATTTTTGAAAGTGAGAAATGATAATAGTGCTTAAATTTATATATTATCTATATAATATTATTAATTAATACTATTTGGTTTATATCTTTTTATTATTTAGATTAATGAATTAAAATTTATATAAATACTAATTGATTTTAGTATTATTTGAAAAAATTTGACTTTAAATTTAAGAAAGTAATTTTAATTTAATTTTAAAAATAAAATATTTGTTTTAAGTTATATTTGGATTATTTATTTATATTTATATAGAAGTGGAAGTTGAATGTTTATGGAAAATGAAAAAATTGTAAGATATTTGATTTGTGGAAGAGTCCTAAGAGTGAGCTTAGCTAGCTTGTGACTTAGTGCCTGAGCTATTAAATCAGGACTTAGGACTCAAGTGTATGACTAGGATTAGCCAAGGAATATCAGGGAATCCATAACATCAAACATTTGTAAATCTAGAAATATCCAGGATATCTAAGAGAAAGTATATATGGAAATCCAAAAGATTTTTATCCTAACTTTTTATTATTATGACTTATCATTAGAGGTAGAGGCTAGCATCTTAGACCTACTATTAATTTCTTTTTATAGAAAATATATTTTATTATTAATTTTTTAATGATCTTTATAACAGTATATTATACTTAATAGCCATTTTTTACAACTATTTTTATTAAAAACTAAAGTATAATTATAAAATGTAGTATATAAAATATTATGAATAGTACAAAAAGGATTTATTAACTTATATATATATATCTAGTAGTATAAAAGTGACACAAAATGATTAACTATGTAAAAGCTATGGGTATAAAAGTGATTTAAAGAAGATTTATTATATATACATATACAGTATATATAATAGATATTAGTATAAAAAGTATGAAAAATATTAACTATGTAATAGATAAAGTATTACTCTAAAAAGTCAAATACAGGTTAGATATAATAACAAGCTAGGCTGGCCTGGGCCAAATATTCTATATAATCACTTTTGATATTGCAAAAAAATTAGAAAAGTTATGGGAATTATAAAATTATATTTTAAATTATTTGAAAACATTTTATAAGTGTTATTTTGAAACTATTTTCAAGGTAAATATTTTTTTTTAGTTTTTTATTTTGAGTCTGGCAGGATATTATACACAACCTCTTTTGATATTGTGAGAAACTTTGAAAGAAACTTAGAAAAGATACAACTAAATACAAGGAATACAAAATTGTGTTTTAAATTATTCGAAAATATATTTAAACATTATTTTGAAACTATTTTTAAGGTAAATGTTTTCAATTTGGTTTTTTTATTTAGGGCTTGCTGCGCCAGGGCCATGCCGGATATTATATACTGTATAATCAATCCAAATACCTATCATTTGTCATTTAATGTTATTTGTTATATAAATATTTAAATCAGAAGACATCGAAGCAAGGTTTTTGCAAATAAGGAGATATCCAGGATATTCAGGATTTTAGGTTTATATTATACCCAATATCAATACCTAGGCCCCAGTGGCAGAGCCAGACCATGAAGAGGTAAATGAATGGATTAAGAATACTATACAAGCTCCCAATGAGCGAAAGCTGTTGGAAATGATGAAGTACAATAATTGGAAGAGATGATAGCATCGTATTGGTTATATATAGTACAGTCTATAGAGAGGCTTTGCAAAAGCAAGAAATGAGATTTCATGAATAAATCGATATTACATAGGAAATTTTAGAAAACGAATGAACAATGTAAGGCAGATGACCATCACAAAGAAATGCCCATGGTTGGCCAAGGTTTACGATGCATTGAGCTGATCCTGATTATGCTAGACAATAGTAATTTTGCCTTGTGGTATAATTAACCTCAATCATACTCGAAAAGCGTCAGAAATTAAATATTTTGCCAGGACACTAAACAGTTATCAGCAATAATAAAAACGTTAAAACACAGACTTATCAACTGCATATGACGACAAAACAAAGAGTTTTCAGACTGCTAAATGTGAAGAAAATTTAGAGATAGATTGCAAATCTACTAAATATAAATCTGTAAAATGAATATTGCTTATTTTGCATACGATCTGCTGAGCAACATTAAAGAGGTGGTCATAGGTTCAATCTCATGTCAGAGGAACAAATTGACATCATGATTCACTGGGTAGAGAACACTTATCAGTGCTGGAAGTATATTTTACTAGCAAAATACAATATTCTTTTTGCATTAGGGTTTATCAAACTATCTTCGAAAACAGAAGTTAGGCTAAAAGAGGAGACAAAGCGATTTTGCTTCAGCCAAGTACTAAATGCCCTATAACGTACATATCCGAAGTTAGCCAAAAAAGTTCCTGCGGAACATTCACGCAGGAACGTCCCATGAACGACCACCCAAAGTCTGCGAATGTTTGCGAAACGTCCCATTTGTCCCCCGCGGGAATGTTTCCGGACAGAATGCTTTTCATAAAAGCCACATACTACTTGTATAAAGTAGTGTATGAGGTAATAAATGTAATCCTTAATATTATAGACTATAGAAACCCATTGCAGCTTATCCCCCGAGTAAATCAAAAGGACATTATGGGGACGTTCCCCAATATTAAAAGGCAATGTACCGTTACGAAAAATCTAACTTATTCCTGTTCAACAAAGATATATCAGAAATATTGTGATTTATTATTTAATCCTCACTGACCTTTGGAATTTACAACAACCATTTTACCACCAAAAATACCTTCTGATTTCGCTTTTGTGACATTTTTTTCTTTTTACCTATTTTTACGAATATAATGCTTTGAATTCTTTCAAAAAAATTGAGAGTGAGATGCATTATTATTTAAAGATATTTTCTGAATAGAAATTGCTTTGGGGCCATTCACAAATATCGTTACGCAGGAGGGGCGGGTGGGCGTATTTGCTTCTGCGTAACGCCGCGTAACGAGGGGATGTGAGGGTATATGCGATTGCGTTACTTTACGCTAATATATTTTTTCAGAAAACTGAGTTATTTGTTCGTTGATTAAGTTTGAAAAATCATTAGATTTTGAATTCCATACTTTCAGTATTATTTTTTCAAACATGGGTTATCATCCATATTAAAGACTTCTGAATCACCCTGTATGTGTGTGCTAAGATTGATGTTGTTAGTAGTGAACTTAGAATGGTTATACTACTTGTTTCTGTGCTTCATCAATAACTTTATTACAGATTGGCCTACATGTTTTGTGTCTTTTGCCCATCATACTACAACCAGGGCTGGTATCACTCCTGAAGAAGGAACCCCTCTCTGGAATCCAAACATAAGTTAGTTGCATCGATTTGATGACAGAGTCGTCTTAGC
Source organism: Nematoplana nigrocapitula (assembly GCA_032274565.1). Lineage (NCBI taxonomy): Eukaryota > Metazoa > Platyhelminthes > Proseriata > Nematoplanidae > Nematoplana > Nematoplana nigrocapitula. Next base: position 20,952 of record JAUYWV010110817.1, read on the forward strand.
GTTCTAAATTTACCACGTGATATTCGTCTATTATCGTGCTGTGTCATTTCACAATTGATACCTTCTATTCTTATAAATTCGCTTTATTTTATCTATAGTGTATATTCCAATTGATATAACCTATTTATTTCTAGTACTATTATATATTTATAAATCTATATTATTATGTTTTTATTATTCTGAATTTTGGTATCCAAAAATATACAAATATGCATAGAGAAGTGATACTGCTTTGCGGGGCTTCCGACCGCAGAAAGGGCTAACAATAGAGAGAAGAATGAAGAGGCTAA
>JAUYWV010110818.1:0-12539 GCA_032274565.1 Nematoplana nigrocapitula
GCGATATGCTTCAGATAAGGAATTTGAATTCTGCAGTTGGCGATATGCTTCAGATAAGGAATTTGAATTCTGCAGTTAGCGATATGCTTCAGATAAGGAATTTGAATTCTGCAGTAGGCGATATGCTTCAGATACCTAAGCGATTGCTGTGATGCTAAATCAATATGCCGGCAGGCATACTTACATACATTTATCTAATTATAGATAGGATTATTATATATAGGGTACTAACGCTATACGGGTAATCCTATACTTATATATATAATATGCAATAAGTCTATAGCCAATAAGCTGTTAGTGATTATAACTTTGCATACTGTATATAATTTTCCTTGAACTTCCCTCTACAAAACTGTAGTTTCCACGATCAATACTTTTTTACTTGTTTGCATTAACGATTAATTTTTCTATTTCAAAGTAATTGCAGTACACTCAATAAACAATTATTATTATTATTAAATTTGATTTAGTTAGAATAGTTTTCTGGAAAAAAGAATTCGCTATATTGGAAAAATAATCTTCCAAACAAAATATGCAAGTATTTTCCTATAATGACCATACCATCGTAAAATTCATTTCAATGTTAATAGAGCTATTTCTACTTTCTACAAACAAGTTATAAATGTTTTGATATATCCTAGCATTTCTTTAAAAGAGTCTGTCTGTCTGTATGTATGTTACGCTTATGTTAAAAATTGATTTTCTCTTGGATTTTAAATTTGGTTTAGCTAAAAGTTGGCATGAACATAATTAAAGCAAGCAGGCAGACACTGAAACATCCTTCCATCCTGATAAGCGGATGTGTATATGTATGTCGTGTTGCCCCAGCATATGTTGCAAATGATTTTTTTGGGTTATTTGGGATTGACTTGAGTCTAAACTTCGTATCAACATAATCAAGGCAAGTAGGCTAACTATTCTCACTGTTATTAAAAGTATACTGTATGGAGCAAGAATTTATTTGAGAGAACATCTGATTAAACACAAAAAAAGCCAACTATGGGTTGTGAAAAAAGTTAACCAAATAGTTACAAATATGTGTATAAACACAAAGAGTAGATAGAAACCTATAAATGTAGAACGATATACAAAGTCAGCCAAAAGTAAATCAGCAAGAAGATACGTAACACATGTGGGTCCAAGTCCAGAGGCCAGCGCGAGAAGTCGAACACTTGATCACAGGAAATCTAAAAGACGAACATACTGTCATCGATCTTCGTCCCTGTCGCCTCTGCCTCCGTAGAATTTCTCTGTCCCACATTCCTGTTGTCGTCATCACTGATAACAGGAGGCGTTGTGGTGGATCCGCTACTCTGGAATGCACGCGTCAAATCAACACTCAACCAGAATAGCCGGAGGAAAGAAGAAGCACAAAATTGGCGGGACGAGAGCTATTTGCTTAGACCAACTACACCCAAATTCCCTTTCTCTATGGGCAGTTAAGTAGGTCCTGATAACGCATTGAAAAGTTCCGTTACAGTCTTTTTCTACAAAACAATGACTGACCGTAGATCCGTCGCAGGTACGGATTCCTCCGAGGCATTTTGCGCGTCAGATATCTGCTGGTTCACCTCTATCAGAGTCCTCTCGGACTCTCTTTCATCCCTATCCCTTGAGAACTCGGGGTCGTCCCTTCTTCTCACTTCCAACCTCCACTCTATCTGGTCCTCCCTCAAACGCCTAGACGGCATAGGTGTAACAGTAAACCTTCAATGGATTCCGAGGCACTCATCCCTTCGAGGCAATGACAGGGTCTACTCTATAGCCAATACCGGGGCCACCTCTCCTTTCAACGCTATAATCTCTTACTCTGTCTCCTCCTCTTTTATTCACCACACTCTTCTTTCTTCCTGGCGGTCAAACACTTCGCAACAAACTTCTAGACCACCCGATTCCAAATACTTCACCGGGTGAGCTTCTTCTTCCCCGCTCTTCCCGTTGCGGGCTTTCGCGCCTTCGCTGCAACGAGCACTCCACCCTCCTTAAATCATACCTCCACCGGATTGTCAATCCAATTCTCCCTCTTGCCCTTCCTGTGGAGAAGGTCAGCACGACCTTTCTCATATGCTTCTTTCTTGTCCCTCTTCTTCGGCTCTTTGCCTTGCCATCTTTGGCGAGACGGTTGGCCCCACTGACCTCTGGAGACAGCCGTGAGGAGTTGCCCGGTTACTGGGATTCGGCAGCCGCGCGCTGCCACCCCATCCTCTGGAAGGGGTTGGGCAACTCCAACAAACCAACCGTACTGTTGAATTTTAGTGTTCGGCATATATAACTGTCAGAAGAGGTCACACTCGACGTGATGTTTTACATACTACATAGGAATGTAAGATGTCAGACTGTTATCATAACAGCTTTAATGCCATCCAAAGAGCACCTGCAAAAACATCATTTACATTGCCTACGTGGTTATCAAATATCAAGGGATACATTGTTGGTATTTTTTAATAGCGTCGCCGTCGTCGTACTCATCAGGGCCCTTACTCCGGAACCACTTTCAATAGGCCAACCCCTTACACGGCTTCTTGCACAGGTCTCTGAGATTGACGAGATATAGCTCTGTTCTCTTCCTGAATTGTTTGTCCTCTTCCTTTCCGATCCTCTTCGCATATCCCTTCAGATCCAGGGAGTGTCCACTTCGAAATCTGTTGTATTCCGCTCTGTCCATACTGCTCCACACTCTTGAACGCCTTCTGCTTCTCTCGCGATGCCATTCGTTCTTGCTTTATCTCTCCTTGACTCTTCTCTTCCCACCGTCCATCAGACATCTCTCTGATCCATCTTTCTCGCCTTACTTGTCCGCTTATTTGTACACTTATTCATTAACTTGCACAGTATGTCACAAAGACTGCAGGGTATCCACGTGAAGGTGATGTACTTTCCCCTCAGGACATGTAGACTCACTTTTATGTCAGGAAAATATTGTTCCGGCAAGTGCCGGACCTGTGCCGACGCCCCTGCACAAATGCAAAGGCAGTCCAGCCATTTACCATAATCTCCCATTACACCAATTTCCACGTCACTACCCGCTTCTAAATTTCAAATTTAAATATGTTTTGGGGTAATACGAGCTTGTTTTATCTTTTATACAGACAAAAAGTGAAATTGAACACTTTTATGTCGTCAGACTTTTACACATAGGGTATCACAGTATAGTCTATCCACCTTTGATCTTTGACAAATAATTTGTCAATGAAAGTGCTGTTTCAATCACATGTCAAACCATTAGTGTTATCACATAGGTCAACAATCTGTTGTTGATTCCGTATGGGTGACATATGTGAGTCATGGGGCTTATACGCTTTATTTGAGTGAAGGAGGCTGTATTACTTCTCTGTAGTATTCAGCAAAGATGGGAGAACATAGCGCAGCAGACCTACCAGAGTATAATCGTCGCTATCGTCATCTTCTTCGTCATTGTCAGCATTGGTCGATGATTTGGAGGCCGCCGACGCTGCCGGTAGTTTCTCTGAGCTTATCCGTGAATGGGTATTATTCGGCCGTGTGGTAACATCTGCTGCTAACTGTTCAAGAGCGCTGGACGCTGTCTGGCTAGCAGTGGGTAATCCATTGGACTCACGATATGGTTGTGGTGATGGTGCAAGTGGCATCACATTGGTAATGGGAAGTCCAAGTTGGAATGGTTGTTGTGTGGCGGGTGACAGCTGACTAATGGACATATCGTCAGTACCCTGGGATGCTGGTTGTGTTTTGGCTGACAGTGGATCCTGGTTATTGTGGTATTCACGCATTATTGGCTGCTGCTTAATCGGTACTTCATAGACTTCTTGCTCAGACGGTTGTGGTCGCTGCAGTGATGGTATCCGAGGTGGCGGCTCGTGGGTAATGGGTACTTTATACGTTTCACGCATAGGTGGTTGTGGTCGCTGCTGTGGTGGCGCCTCGTGGGTAATAGGTCCTCCATAAGCTTGATGCATAGTCGGTTGTGGTTGCTGCTGTGGTGGCGCCTCGTGGATAATGGGTCCTCCTCCATAAGCTTGATACATAGTCGGTTGTGGTTGCTGTTGTGGTGGCGCCTCGTGGATAATGGGTCCTCCTCCATAAGCTTGATGCATAGTCGGTTGTGGTTGCTGCTGTGGTGGCGCCTCGTGGGTAATGGGTCCTCCTCCATAAGCTTGATGCGTAGTCGGTTGTGATTGCTGCTGTGGTGGCGCCTCGAGGGTAATGGGTCCCCCATAAGCTTGATGCGTAGTCGATTGTGGTTGCTGCTGTGGTGTCGCCTCGTGGGTAATGGGTCCCCCATAAGCTTGATGCGTAGTCGGTTGTGGTTGCTGCTGTGGTGGCGCCTCGTGGGTAATGGGTCCTCCATAAGCTTCATGTGTAGACGGTTGTGGTCGCTGCTGTGGTGGTTGTATCTGAAGCGGCGTAGGGGATGCGGGACGTGGATCAAGATATGCTGGGTTGTTGTGGTTATGGTGTCTGTTATCATGTCGAGGATGACTATCGTTGGGTCTCACTTGAATCGGGGGAATACGTGGAGTTGCAAGCTGAAATATAAGATAATACAGTGTAATTATATACTGTACATACACGGGTATAATGAATCTGCCTGATTACGGATTTCTATTGGTAAACGGTGGAGCAAAAGTGAAGATTAAAAAGGAAATACAATGAGTCAAGTTAAAAGAACTGACTGGGGGATAATTTGTGCCAATGCCAACAAAACTGAAACTGAAATAGAACAGGACAGTTATTGTACAGCTGATGATTTATGATACAAAGACAGAATAAAAAAGAATGTCGTTCAAGTACCAAATACCATCCGCTCCACGTTTCTTCGAAGTAAAAAAACCCTCGTTTATCGACCAGAAAATGGCAACTGAGATCTCCATACTCTACACAATCTTTGAAAGTATACAAGACCTGAAATGCCTATATAAGTAAGAAGACATTAAAACAGGAACGCACTACAACAGAGTCAGTGATGAATTGATGCAAAGGCCTTTTTCCTAGGCGAGGGGGCTGGCTGTAGATCTAAATTTTCCGGCCCAACTCTAGTATACGACTAGTTTCGTCCTGGTTGGGACTCATCAGGTGCACGCAATAGAAGGCGAACCCAGTTCGACCCATCACTAGCAAGTAAAGTCAGAGTTAAGCCGGAAAATTTGGGATCCACAGCCATCTTCCTCGCCTAGGCAAAAGGCATTTGCATCTATTAGTTTTGGCTAAATTTATATGCAAATGACTTGGCATTGCATGTGATGGCGTAATGCCATTAATTCGCTGTGGTGAAATCATTTTCCGGAGGTCCTGGCTTGACTTGCCAGTAGTAAGTCAAGCTGGGTTCGCCTTCTCTTGCGTACACCTGATGAGTCAGAATTAGGACGAAACTAGTCGTGTACTAGAGTTGGGCCTATCGCCTATAGTGAAAAGGCATTTGCTGATGAATTGTTTCGCAGAATTATAGATATGAGGGGAGAGAGGATGTTGGTTCGTAAAGAGATGTTTGACGACCTTTTAAAAAGCCAAAGGCTCATATATGCTGAGCGCCTAGATTTTTAGAAGTAGTTTTTTTGCAAGTACAGTATTAGTCCGCCTGTTATACGACTTCTAAAATGCCAAAGAAAATCTGTCGCATAACCATGGGAGTGGCATAAGAGGGGTAATATACATGATGAGCACATTTTAGTTTTTAAACAATCCTTATATTGTATATAATTCAATTGAATCATCTCATGCAAACACGTACCTACGCATAAATTAGTTTCATATTCCTAATCACACTAACGACGATTGAAAATAAAAGAGCAGAGATTAACTGATTTAAAAAGTACCTATCATTTAATATTTAAAACTGTCTACAGAATCTCTGCACTTTTGTTCTCTGATTACATAATTTGGAAATGAGTGGTATACTTTTTTCACGATTAGAAAAAATAAGTCAAGTTTTAACTAAAAGGCGACAATTGTTATTGGATGTGTTGTGCGTTGATGAATTCGTGTTTATGTGCTAATATCAGCTGTCTACAGTCAAATTAAAATAGATTTTGGATTGAAAGGAAAAAAGATAACACTGAATAATCTTCTTACTTACTAAAACGATGCTGGAAAGGTTGAAAATGTCATATTTCTCGGTCGTTGGTCGCGTTAGCGGGCCGGGAGTTGCATAACAGGGTATATATTTAACAGTGTTGTAATGCAAAATATATTCGTGCAAAAATTAGGTCGAATAAAAGGGGGAAGTCGTATAAGAGGGGTCGCAAAAGAGAGGTACTACTGAACTAGAATTTATTTTTCTCACATACTGAGCATTCGCGAGAATGCGGCTTCGATCTTCACTGTACAATCCGGACCCGTTATGAATGTTTATAATATAAAATAAATACGTGAGATTGATTTTTATGCGCTATTTATATGTAATTTCCAGTCATTCCAACTTCAGTTGCATTCCAATGTACAAAGTAAGTAACTGCCAAGATTTCGTATTACTCTGTAAAAAAAGGTTTTTCATAGCCCAAAAAAGGGTTGTTCATTTTGCTTCCCACAAAAAACCCTTTATGATTGTTTCATGAAAAACCATTTAATGAAAAGCCTTTAAAGGTTTTTGAAAAGGGCTTTTCAGACGAAAGGTTTTTCACGAAAAACACTATAGAATATAGTTCTTTACGAAAAACCCTTTTCAATATAGCTTATTAGTATTTTAGCGGCACCTACTACTGATTTAAAATTCATGAAAAATTGAGTTCATGTCTATCGTAGAAATTCGGGAATTTTCGGCAGAGGTGGGCTCGAACCCATTCACGTCATCTGGATCGAAATTTCTGCTGGTCCGCGTCTTATCTCATTTGGCCATCCGTCTCGCGATGATTTAAAAAAATTATCTGAAAACTTTTCACTTTATGTATAATTCTATCTATTCGAATAAATAATTATTTTTATTCAAGCGATTAATTAATCCGACGTTGACTCGACGATGACTCGACGTATTAGATTCGACGTCGAAATTCGTCTTTTAGTCGACGTCGATGCGACCAAAATTAATTCGACATTTGGTCGACGTTGAAAAACCGTCTTGAATTATACTTATTGAGTTATACATAATATAGTATTGTTTGATTCCATTTCTCTGGTTAACACCATCCGAGTGCGAAGTGATGACGTCAGACCGATGGTGACTACGTCATGAACCAATCCCGAACCAGTCAGTTGGTATATATATAGAGCTCAACTGCGATAGAGCGAATGCGAGTAGTTTTATATATGTTTAAGAAGGGGCCCTGCTCCCAGGAAATTTTGTGTGACTTTGTGGTGGACTATATGCGTATCAGTATTAGATTTGGTGCGAGAATATGTCGTATATCGATGAAAATCGTGCATATACATGAGAAGAAAGCAAAATCACCGAGAAAACAAATTTGCAGACAACATTTATAGATTACCATGGAATCCTGAGCGTCACTCTAAAAGACAGAAGACAGAATGAGAATATGTACTGAACGATCGCATTACTCTATACAAATCTCGCATACCCAATCTACAATAAATGCAGTAAGTTCTATATTCTATACCCAACTATATAATGTAGCTGTAACTTACTGAAAATACAGTTTCACTCTCATCTTTGGACAAAATGGACTCCGTACGATGACTTCTTTCTTTCATTATCAGATCTAAAATACACGATTAACAATCACGCGTTTGAAAATATGTGTAATCAATTTAACGTTTCACATCAGTATAAATAAGTGAACTTGAAAGTATAGTTTTTTAAATGCTAGCAACTGAGAGTAGATAAAACATTTAAAAGGATCGAAGACAATTCCGTAGCGCGGTTGCATACTGACTGTTGACTTAATATGGAGTCTCTATGAGACATCCGCTTACAAAAATTCGCAGGCTATTGTTTATTTTGATGTTGAAAACATAAACTGGAAAATCAGTGAATCTGGTATTATATTTTGAGTGGAAACAAATCTTCTAAAACAGCCGTATTTGAAAAGAAGCGCGGTTTTGGGCAGCCGACATAGGTCCACTCCGAGTTTCAATATATCACAGTGAACGACGTCGTAGCTACAGCGGTTGCCCAAATCTCTTCGTGGATGGTATTTTTTAATGTCGCGAAGTACACCTTTTCTGCAAACAAGCACACGCCAAGACTCCAAGAATTCACTTTTCCCTGAATGTAATAGACTCCTCAATGGCCTGGCCGATAAAGAGATACGACTGGTGTGGACACCCCATACCACTGAGCTGATAAAAAGCTAAGGTCGTATGTCATGCGAGCTTGTGTGAATACACATTTCAGACGTCCACTTTCTCTCTCAGTTCTATTTTAAAACTTTGAATGATATTGTCACAAACGTGCAGCTGACTGCCAAGGAGTATTGAAAGATTAAGTAGAAAATGTTAGCACAATACGGAATAGAAAACAACGACAAACCAAATAGCTTACTTCGCCTTTCCGACGGGTTGATGATGTGTGCAGTTCTCACCGAATTCGTTTCACCAAGAGTTTGAACTCCACATAAAATATAGAACTGAAACAAAAGGAGCAACGTTAGTCTCAGGTAAAATCTATATGACCCCTCCCTCCTCAGTCAAAATCGTATCCATATATACAGGACGCTGCTCCCATGCAGCCGCCTTCTCGTGGCGGGGATGTCCTGCTCTGGCATCAAAATTGCTGCATTCCCGAGGACTTCTCTCTCCTCTCTCTTTTTCACATCTTCTTGTCTCTCTTTTCCTCATCTACTGTCTCTCTTTTCCCCCGAACTCTTTTCTCTTTATTCTTTCTCTCTCTTTCCTTTAATTTTTCTTCTTACCCCTCTCCCCTCGCTTATTCGTATCTCACTCTTCTCTCTCTCCCGTCTCTTTCCTTTCTCTTTTCCCTTAGTCTTTATCTCCTTTTCCTCTCTCTGTCCTTTCTTTTATTTTTTGCATTTTCTATATCTTTACCCCACTACCCATCTCTCATTATTATCTCTCACTTCTCTCTTTCTCGTCTCTTTCCTCTTGCTTTCTCTATTTACGCTTCTCTCTCTTTTCTTTCTCTCTTTTTTCTTTATCTTTCCCCTCTCCCACTCTCCCATTCCTATCTCTTTCACCCTCTTCTCTTTCTCAATCTTATAATTTTCTCTATTGGACCTTCCACTCTCTATTTTTCTCTTTACTCTTATTTATATATTTACTCTCTCTTTTCTTTCACTCTTCGTCACTCTTTCCTCTCTCCCTCATCACTCTTCTGTCTCTCCCCTTTTCTCTCGCTTTCCCCGTCTCTCTTCTCTTTCTTGTTTCGTTCGGAGCGCTAACGCTATACGCGACGCTATCATCTCAATCGCTAGCCTATAGTGCAGTCATCAAAGCGCTAACAGCCTGAAGAGTTATGACTTCGTATATAGCAATACTTGGTTAATAAAGATGTGAAACTTTAGCTATGGACTCTGGATACTGTAAGAATTTCTGCTTGTTCATGTGTTGTCTGATGACCATACAAATTGACTGTATTTTTTTGTTCATTTCAATGGCACTTGCAAGACATTTACCGAGACAAAAACCCCGTTGTGATAACGGAACCCACCCTGTTGGCAACAATAATTCCCGAATGATGATAACAGCCATCCGGTTGCATTTCCTCGTTGAAAGATCGACACCGTTTCCATTTCTTCGCGTCTGCAGCATGAGATTTGAATATAACACGTCAGATCAAGCAACTATATATATATATACTGTTACAGGTGCACTTGTACTTGTTTGGTGCATTTCGACTTTGGCTATACATACTAGAAAGGGAGCCAAAAAAAGCCCGACCTACATACTGGATTTACAAAAGTATATAAATGGAATATATTTTGTAGTGTTTTAACAAGATAGTCTCAATTCGGTAACAGACAGGATGGAAATCAAAGAGGTTAGAATAAGTATAATGCAGTAGACGTCTATTTAAAGATAAAGGATTTCCGTGTAATTTGATTGATTGCCCTTTCGGCCAATCAGATGCGACGGTTTTCTGTTTAAAAAATAGCAGTAGAATTTGGTAGGCATCAAATCTCTTTGGTAGGCATGTAGGTTAATGATTACTTTTCCAATACAATGACAGAACACATTCTCGTTTCATTTTGTCTGTCTGTACAGTTTATAGCCGCTAGTTGCCATTTTGCAAAACATAAACCGAAAATAAATTTTAGCCCTTCTGCGACTTTTGCCTACCAAACACCCCCAAACCGAAATTACATGTTTTGGCGCTCATGTCTACTCTAGTTGATGTATTCAAACCTCTTTGATGGAAATTCAATCGCTCTGGGATATTTTGCATACAAAGAAAGATTCTGCATGGTTTGGCCGCCAGTAGTATATTTATATGAATATTCAGTTAGATGATATTCAATTGCCAAAAAATAGTGATTCATTAGTCCACAAAATTAGTCATTCCACAATTATTTCTAGGAACCAAAGTGTCCGGATTGACGACACTTCACTGTACTTAATGGTTGTGGCATAATTCGGGCTTTGGTGAGGCAGTCTTCGGCTGGCGACCGATCTGATGATTTCTGCTCTCTGGTCGTCGATTTCATCACGCTACTCTGTGTTAGTCGTTTGCCGTTTTCGCGCAACAGTTTTGATTTCTGTTCGTCGTTGGATTAATGTTACAGTAACTGTTTGGCAAGACAAATATTTTCGTAAAGCTTGGTTGTCAAGATTCTCCTCACCTTATGGTAGACGAACTAATATCCGTGCTATCCTCTATATGCGAACAACTAAAACAAAAGGCAGTGCCAAAACTGTTGTAAAGATATGCCTGTTCATTCTGTCCACAAAACATGCTTTGGGCAGCTATATTGACTCATGAAAACATACTTTGAAAAGATTTGCGACACATCTTCGGAATGAACCTATGAAAAGTCCACAGAATTTCCGCCTCCATTGACTCATCGTACAATCCTTACAATTTTCTTTATGCTTTTTAGGTTTTGACAACACCACACCGTTCTACTAATTATTGTAAGTACCATTCATTCTTTCCAACAATCCAATCCTTCAACGACTCGACACTTATACAGTCTTTCTGAAATTCTTGTATTCTCTTTTTGGAAACAATGAAATGTAAAAAAACACTGCTATAAATTTTACAAGTTAGTAACTTGAGGTAACGAAAAACGCACTTAGGAACATTAATAAATGTGACAGTCTATTAAACATTTTCTGGAGTAAACGCCCAACTTAGATTGAAATTTTAATAAAACACAACATTAAAAAATATATGTAAGCAATTAATATCAGAATAAAAAGGGTAAGAATATACTGTATATTGTTTTATTGAATGCTGTTCGGAAAGCAGGATCAAAGCAGAAACAAAGTTGAGACTTCCTCAAGCTGCTGCCCTTGCAGTTGCCAGCTATGGAGCCGAATCATGGACTACCAACAAAGCCGACTAAAGGCGGATTGACTCTCTTTCGAATTGTGGGCCTATCGGCATATTCTCCGTCTGCCCTGGGCAGAAATGTGGACCAAGAGACGCGTTCTCGGTATTATTGGAGGCGAACGACCATAAGTACCTACTTTATCGCCGTAAGGAAGATGCGTGGGGACCGAGGAGGAGGTGGATTGAGGACTTGCAACTGTGTGCGGGAGACCTCCGAAGAGCGAAGAACCGGGACGAATGGCGAATGCTAATCAGGGGGCCACACCAGCACGAATTCGTGACACGTGACTTGACGATTCGGAAAGCAGAGATCGTGGCTAGGAAATACCTTATTTTATGCGGTGCATAAACCCTGTCTTTTAAAGCAAAGGTTTTCAATAAAAGTCTCAGGAAACAACAAAGTTGCATATAGCAGGAAAAGGCAAACAAAATCGTAGGTCGTATCAGCATTTATTGAATAAGTAGAAGCAAATGGCGGGATTCCCAGTAAGATTTTTAAAATACATTTTAAACAGAAACTAAGAAAGACAAAAATTGTTTTTTTCCAGTCGTACGAATCGATTGTGAAAAACATTGTACAAAGAGAAGGGGTGTTAAAAGATCTCAATCCTACTACCACTGATGCCATGTGAAATTGGAATAAAATTGTCAAATGGATAATTGCGCTTACCGATGCTATATTTGACAATACCGTCTACCACGGGGCCGCCATCGGGATATGCGACGTCATTGTACCCTCCGAACACATATAGGTCCTACAAATGAGGAAAAATACTGAGACAAATTGATCCTTAATTGTTGTTGTGGTCGTGGTCGTGGTGAAATTACCCAGGCCTTTCGAGAGTTTTTGAGGGAACTCGTTACAGGATGGACAAGTGGGAAAGAAATTATAGGATCGGAGGCGATAAGAAAGAATTGCAAGAGGAGCGTGGAAGCTGGCGTTTTAAGGGATAAAACATTTAGGTCGTAAAATGAATAAAATTGAGGATCTGACATTGCTTTTGGCTAAAATCACATAAACATATACCAGTACTGAAGATTCGAAATAGAATTCCGCTGTAAGAATTGGCATTGCAATAAGGACAAAAAGAAACCAAAAGCTACATTAGCATTCAATAATAATATCAATTATATACGAACTAGCGGAGGTACCCGGCTTTTC
>JAUYWV010110829.1:0-12537 GCA_032274565.1 Nematoplana nigrocapitula
GTGGACAACTTTTCCATACCTTGCGGCGGTGGGGGAGGGGGGGTGTGTGCTCGGGAGGTACAAATCTTTACTACTAGTGTGAGTGGTTGTGATGTTGAGAAAGCTGGAAAGAAGGTATCTATAGTAGACATAATGCGGGGATCTTTCAAAAAGGGAATAGGTCGATTGATTGATCTGTAAATAGAAGCTGTTAAGAGCTCGAATATGAGCGAAGAAATAGCAGTGTGCAAAACATGGTGAAATACTGCTTTTTGATTCCTGTTTCTGGGTCGAGATATCATCAGCTTAGCGCTGTTCCATAGATGTGCCTGACAACATGTATGGACTGTGCATCTCACATATTAAATCGCTGGTTAGCTTTGGGAGGAAAGTGCGCAGTGTACGTATTTAGCTAGAACATAATTATATGCACGATTATTACACACCTGTTTGTAACTGGCATATAACAAATCATGTACAGCCATTTACCGGCGCAGAGGTTTGTTTATAATATGTATATATTTCCATGAGATGAATTTACTACGAGATGTATCATCATATATGACGTGAACTTTGTAGTCAAAGTTGACCTATGCACTGAACAATATGCAGGAAGAATATTCTGTGTTTCCTGTTTGTTTAACCTGAAGTCGAAGTCGGTCGGTTGTTAAACTTTGTAGTGTTATTTGTTCAAACGTTGTGTAGGTGTTTCTATAGCAAGCGAATGCCAGTGAATGTCCTGTTGCTGCTTTAGACAAATATTTGCAATGAATCTGTTCATCTTATATACAGTAGTGCAGTGACTTGTTCTCTCACCTTGACTCCGATGGAGGCGAAGTGGGAAATGGCCGTGCCCTTTAAGATGGTTAACGCAGGAATTAAAACTGTGTTTCTTCTAACATCCAATTACGATATACCTTTTTAAGGATGTTGAAGATATTTATTTATCAAATAGAGTTTTGAGCAGAATGAAACACATAAAAGTGTGATCAAGAACATATATTTGCGACTATAGTTTCCCCTAACCCGCAGTCATTATCAAGCCGAAATTTGAAAAGCGAAACACAGGGCACTTATAGGCAATTTAAACATTAATTAGCACACAGAAAACTCACAAAAGCTAAATAAAATAGATCTGCGGCAGTCTCAAAATTCCCGCTTGAAAATGTCTGTGAAGGAGGCCCTTAGGATCAAAGCGTTGGAACCTTCTTTGAATCGACAATAAAATGCGCTTAAAATTAAACTATTATATTTCGCTTTTTTATTTTGTGTTTTTTCTATATATGCTAATTGTTTAAATTACATATAATTGTGGTTTTGTTCTCGGCTAGGCGATAACAGGTTTGCTACCGTTGGCGATGAGATGAAAGTTTAATTTCAGTTATGCTACTGTATTAGTGCAACATCATTAGGTAGTCTACATACAGTAGAGATGAGCATGTTGATTAGGATGAGACTATTTTTACAATCTTGTGTGTGACAATCCGCGTAATATAGCCTCCGGAACATCCGCAGCCACCATCTCGCAGCCGTTCATTCAAGGTTGTTTGTGATAGATAAATGAAACGCGAACCGTCTGATCCCAGCGCGCGCGCAATCATGCACAAATAAACAAATTTAAGAAGGATTGCGGTGGTGCTGTTCGGTGTGGAGTGTAACTCAGCCACCGGGTGTCTAAACCGCAGCCAAATAGACATTCCTGCTGCCGACCGCAATAGATCGTGAGCGAGCTGTGAGGAGGAAGTGAGCCAAAAATTGTGAAAAGGCGAGCTGGATGGATGAGAAAGTCGGGGGAAAAGAGGTCGTGCGTTCTGTGCGAATTCGGTCGTATACTCGATGGACCTGCTGCTTTCATCGCCTCGCACACAATACGGTCTCCACATAGTCAACAAATGAGTTGGCTGACTCATCGGAATGTCACAGTGATCGCTTTTGCTTGCAACTTTCTTTTTAAGAAAAAGTTGAGATTTTCTCTAAACCGTCCTTCTTGCTTTACATTTGAAAACTCGGTCATATATACTCTTATCTGCAGTGAATTTGAGAGCACTATACGATATTTTCATAGCTAACTTCTTGCTTTCAACATATTAACCCAAGTTTTAGATCTTATTTCTTTACGTTCGCACCAGCTTCTCTCCTCCAATAGATCACAGCCTTTCTTCGCTTTCTCTGTCGCATCACATAATAATGATACTCTATGAAGGCTTCTACAGATCTTGTAAGGGTATGGTTGCTCTAGGATACCATATTGATACCCTACCAGACCAGATAGAATCAGAGAAAAACTGTTTGTTAGAGAGAGAAGATATGACGAGAGAGAGAGAGGTAAAGGGGGAGGGGAAAATGAAGAGAGGGTGGAGGGAGGAAAGAGGCTATTAGAAAAAGAAATGGGAACAGAAAATATGAAGAGTGGGAGGGTGAGGGGCTTTTAGAAAGAGAGAGGAGGAGAGATGAAGAGTGGAGGCTTTTCGAAAAAGAGGGAGGGAGATATGAAGAGATAGAGGCTTTTAGAGAGAGAGGGAGGGAGAGATGA
Organism: Nematoplana nigrocapitula; assembly: GCA_032274565.1. Classification (NCBI taxonomy): domain Eukaryota; kingdom Metazoa; phylum Platyhelminthes; order Proseriata; family Nematoplanidae; genus Nematoplana; species Nematoplana nigrocapitula. The sequence goes on from JAUYWV010110829.1 coordinate 2,513, forward strand.
AAAGTGAGATGGCTTTTCGAAAAACAGAGAAGAGATGAAGAGTCGGGGACTTTTCGAAAAACAGAGAGGGAGAGATGAAAAGTGAGAGGGCTTTTTGAAAAACAGGGAGGGAGGGGTGAAGAGTGGGGGGCTTTTCGAAAAAGAGTAAGGGAGAGATGAATATAGAGAGGCTTTGAGAACGAGAAGGAGATAGGGAGAAATGAAGAGAAAGGGCCCATTTTGAATGAGGGAGGGAAGGGTAAAGAGGAGGTTTTAGAAATTGAGGGAGGGCTTTCAGAAAGCGGGGGAGGGAGAAGCGGAGGAATGAGAGTAAGATGGCGGGGATGAGTAAAGAGTGAGAATGTCTATTTCGAGTCAGTCAGAGCCCTGTCTTGTCTGTTGTTGTCCTTTTAAACTCATTCCCCTATCTGTGTAGACTTGTGCTTGTTGGAAGGTAGATAAACTACTCATTGTTACTTTATGATGCTTTCTAAGTTTAGTACCAATAAAATGTGGGTACTATTGATATACATCGAAAAGCCCTTATCTTGATCACTTTGTATTTCCTTACTTTTGAACTGGACCTGCTGCCGCCCTTTGAGGTTTCCTTTGTTTGAGGTAAGCAGCAGTATTTTCCCAATTTTCCTCGAGTAGCTGCTCGCATCCCTGCCCCACTAGAATTGTACTAGTGTATGTGGCACGTGAATAGCGCGAGTGCCTTGATTGGCACTTACTGCCAAAGAGTGCTGGCGGCGTCGTTATCGCTGCGAAACAACTGCTGACGACACTTGGTCGCGCGGTTGGTTGTCTAGATAAAGAGCGGTCGGTCCTTTTGCCATGCCAGGGAGTGCAGATGTGATTTTGGCACACACATGACAACACACACACAGTCAGGGGGATTTCTCTGCCACTATCACCAGCACCAGGCAGTCGTAGAACAGTAACTCCCACCCCGTGCCTGCCAACATGTGCCGACCTGCCCTGTGCTGTCTCCTTCTCGCTCCTCCTCGCACGCTGCTGTCTCTGTCATTGGCGTCGTCTCTCTGTTCTTCACCCTATTCGTTGGGTGCAGCGTGTGTGCTGGTTGGGTTCGTCTCCGCCGCCCATATGACCCCTTCTTGAACAAAGCGCGAGGCTCATCGACGGAGTGACGAGTGAGTCAGTCGCTCGAATTACCAGAAGTTTTACTCCTTCCCTCTTCTCTGTCGTCTCTCCTCTCCTGTTCTTGTTTGCTGCGTCTCGCTCATCCGCGATTCTTATCGGACTATTCGAAGCAAAGACCTCCTCACCTGTGGCCCCGTGTCCCCGGTCCCGTTGACCTCTCCCTCAGGTCAACGCCAATTCCTCGGCCGCTCTGCTTTCTTGTTTATCTGCGGTTGGCGTGTTTGTGAGGCGGCGGCGACTGGTCAGTGTTCTCTGTCATTGGTTTTCCTTCCTGTCAACAAAGAGCAGCTGCTATGTTGTTGGGATTGTGCGGGTCCCATTCGACCTATTTAGTGGTAAGTAGACCGGAATTTCCCCTGGTTTCATTGTGTTCTTTTTGTGTGCTTGTTTTTTCCTTAGTGGTGGCTGTGGTGTACTGTATATCATGGGTTGTTTAGCTAGCTCGTTCCAGAAATTAAATTTGTAGATAAATCACTGTAACAACACCAGCGGCGAGCTGGAAGAACAGGGAAGGCAAAAAGGAGCGAGGAGAGAGCGTATAGTTATTCGAATGTTGGGATTCTGGTGGTTGTGTAGAGGGGTATGGTGACAGCTGGAACGTGTTAAGGAAAAAGTGGAAGTTGAGGTCCGTGCCGGCAGAAACCTGAAGACTTCTAACTTGCACGCATATGCTGTAGTTTCGCAGAAGCCAGGGATGCTAAATCGTTTAATATCACCCAGATGAGGCTGTGTGATTAGCATGCTTGAAGAGAGCTGTACACCTGCTCTCACCCAAGCGATACCCAAACTTTGTACAGCATCCATTATGGGCCTGGGAAGGGTGGTCACTATTTAATCAAAATGCACAAGTTTCACAGCATTTCAGCCGTGAAAAATCGAGAGTTTTCATTTTAAGTTTGGAAAATCCATCAAATGCTTGTCACATTTTGCTAAGTCGATGATTCAGAGTAATGATGATGGTCTATTCATAAACAAACAGAGGTCTAACTTCACCTGAGAGACAGACGTACCGTAATAAAAGAAAAACTAGTGCACGCATGCGAAAAAGATATCAAAGATGCTTTACAAAAGACATGAGCATATAGCTCGGGATCCATCTGGGGTGGCACTGATATGATCTGCTTTCTCCATCGCAGTTTTTATTGTTTTTAATTTACATTACAGGTTTCTGATCAGTGTTACCAACCAAAAGTTTACGTGCCATATACAGTATGTTTAAAGGATTCTTTCCTTTTCCCCATTGTACCAAATGAGGGCCCATCTATAGACTGTTTTTTAGGAATAGCTCAATTGTTTAAATCATTACAATCAATCAATTCATATATGTGTTCATTTGTTCCAATATCAAAGTTTTATTCAATGTATGGAAACCGTTGAATATTATTGGTAAAAACTACGACGATTGATCAATATACAGATATATGTTTTACATTAATCCATCATCAAATTCCATTTAGAAAATTACAAATATACTTTTTAGATTTTGCAGACCTCTTCAAGCAAGGGGAATGCATTTCTACCAACATTCTTCGTCTAGATATTTACAGTATTTTGGCCAGGAGGAACACTGTTACGTATTTTGCATAGTGTTTGTTAAAAAATCTATAACTCCGTCGTTGCAATAGTAACTGAATCTTCATGGAACCAAATCTAGATGAGTAAAAAAGCAGTTCGCCAGCTGTGTATGAATTCTGGCAATATAAGGTATAGAAATCAATACTTCTCTGGGTCGTATGTATATGGAACTTTTCGTTGACAACGCAGTGCTTTCCATCGCCATTGTGCAGATATATAGAAACAAGCAGAATTTGCGGTGTTCGGTTTTCGCATGGTGAGCTCTCATCCCAGGGCCCCTCCCTTTAAGAAAATCCTGACTGAGACCCTGGTTAACAACATGAAAGAGCGTTTCTAAATACAGTATATCCAAATAAACCGCGACGGTAAAAACCAGGCTTGGTTCCTGTCAGTCTACTGCAGTGGTTCTCAAACCGTGGGCCGCGAAGACTTTGAAGGCAGAGGAGAAAAATGTTTCACTTCGCTGGTAGCAATATAATATAGAGAAGAGTCTGGTTGGTGATCGTCAAGACTGAAGGAGAAAATTAGTAAATTAAAACCCAGTAAGAAAAGTATGATAATTGCGTTAGAGATAACGATTTGTAAAATAAAGTAAAGGCGAAGGCAAATATTGATAGCATTTAGATAAATTTTAGTTAGGTTTGCTCAAAATTCCACGCTGATTTCAAATATGCCCAGTTCGAGGAGTACATTCCCGAGAATATGAACGAATTTGAATGGGTGAAGAATCCATTTGCATGTGCCTTTGATCCGGGTGATGAGAGGCGCCAGTTCAGCGAGAACCACTTCGAGCTTCGAAATGATACCGACTTCAGGCAGATGTTTCAGACCACGTTGCTGACTGAGTTCTGTACAAGCGTGAAGAAGAAAAAGCCTCTTCTGTGACATGAAGCAAAGTCTGTGTTTCTGTCCTTTCCGCATGTGCGAAGCCGGATTCTCTCCACTCACAGTGATGAAAACCCCTCATAGAAATCGGCTCAATGTACAGCACCCGCTCCGCGTAGCGTTGTCCACGGTTGAGCCACGCATTGAGAAGCTTGTGACTTAGGTCTCAAAGTGAAGTGTAATTCTATATGGTCTGTGAATGGTAATAAATATACATTTCATTATTCATTTAGTCATAAATATACTCAGAGTGGAGAACAGCTTGGATTCGGGTAACGAGGTTGGAGTTGGGCGCGCTCGGATAGCGTGGCCATCGCCCAACTCCGCGCTGGGCACTCCCCTCTGCTTGCCGCCTATCGGCACAGGATCGGCTTAACCGATTACCCCCTCTGCCCCTTCTGCCTTCTTTCTCCAGAGGACCTTTCCCACCTTTTCATTCACTGCCCCTCACGGACAGAGACCAAGTGTCGTCGTTCCTCAGGGGGATCGGGGTGCTGTCGCGTCCCCCGCCCCAGCCGGCAATAAGACGGACAGACAGACAGGACCATTCTGGCGAATTTAGGAGCGAAGTTTGGGCCGCGACCAAAATGGGCGTGAGAACGACTAGTCTACTGCAACTACAACATACTGTATTTATGTAGTTATTTTATTGAAAAGTTGAATAAACTTATGCACACAGTCTTCTTCAGCCCTGTATTTGATGTTGAGAATGCGTTCTTTGTATTTCCCTGTGGATTGATTAGTTCTTGTGAGCCGTATGCGGTTGCTTTGTTGAAACCTGGACAAAGGGCGACGAGTTTGTGTATGACAGGACACGACTTCTTCTATGCTGCCGGTTTGTAGATCGATGTCTTTGTTTCTCGTCTTGGTTCTGGTTGGTTCTACGTAGAGAGGAGAGAGCGACTTTCCATATTTTTTTCTCCTTGGCGTAAACAGGGATGAAGGTCGTTGTTTGACGGTACAGAGCAATTGCGAACCGAAGATCCGGTCTGACGTTTACCTTGTTCTCTTGACACAACAAAATTTATATTCATCGGGTCAGAATGTCCGTGAACAATGGATTAAAAGATTTCTATGATTCAGCTTAGTGAGGCAACATCGGTGGTATTGTAATTCATCTCCCGATGTGTTTCACCATTCGTATATTTAACTGTTTTCATAAAATAATAAATTAAAATAACCGTTCGTTAGTCGTGGCATCTGGCATCCACTTTTCTGAGTGGTTAAGCAATATTGCTCCGATTTTCCTAGCTGTTAGTCATGCTGTCCCATCCACTACTGTATGTATACAGGGTTCCCACGGGTCAGGGAAAAGTCTGGGAATTTAAGCAATCAGGAAATTTAGGAATGAAGCAAAATGTCAAGGAAAAGTCAGTGAATTGATAAATATTTCAGGAAAATTTCATGGAAAGTCAGGGAATTGAAATTAGTATCTTTTTCTTTAAAAGTACCTTATAATTACCTCATATACTATGTACATTATTTATTTTATTCACAAATTTATCTGTTTTCTTCTTCAGTTTTGTTTTACTTCCATAAGGGCAGTATATTGTTTCCTTTGTTAGACAGCTTGAATATTTGCTCTAAATAAAAACATAATATAAAATGAATTGATTCCAAAATTATGTGGCTTACCTCAGCAAGCAGGATGCGGATGCAAAAGCTACCATAGAAGGCAAACAAAAGGAAGGTTCTTTTGGATGAGACCAGTGAGCTAAGGACAAAGAGGACTAAGCTTCAAAAATATTTTGACGGATTGTCAACGTCTGCTGATACTCTTGCATATGAGGCTCAAAGAACTGGCCAATTTAAATAACTATTTATCAAATCGAATTCATTTCGCACAAAAAAGATACAAAAATATCATAATTGAAATCTCTAGATAAGTGCATCAAATTGAAAGAGATGCATATGCAACATTTTACATTTCGTGCTTTACGTTTTCTACTTGTTATGTGTAGGTGTTTTATTATCTCTTGTGAGATGTGTTTATTTAATAAATTTTAATATCTTTTACGTCTATTTTTGTGATACTACTATTCAATATATGCAGTACATAAAACTTTAATTTAATATTCTACTAATCTATATATTTTTCCGAATCTAATTATACCAAAAAGTCAGGGAATTTCATCTTGGAAAAAGCCTGGGAACCCTGTGATTTCATGTTTTTGGACACTCTCATAATAATAATAACAATACACATGTTTGGATATAATATAATTTCACTTTAATTGTCATAACAGATTAAAAAACAATAATTTCGTATTAAACACAACATGCTTGTGTGTACGATGATTTATGGCAGCTAAACGAGAGAAACTTTTAAAAAATGACTGTTCATGAAGGTGTATGGTGATTTATGGCCAATACTGTGCATGTCTTTTAACAAAATAACCGATTCTAGGTTTTGACTCTGTATTACTGTATGAAAGTTATTATTATAATATTATATTTCCCATCAAGTTGTAGTCTTCAAGATATTATATGTCCTAAATCGAGTGATTTGTTCCAATGAGTCAATAATCATTTAGTTTTGCTCTTTCAGAATGGACCAGATTATGAGCTTTGTCGATCCTGCAAGACAGTTTGCCAAAGATTCCATCCGACTTGTCAATCGGTGTACCAAACCAGACAGACGTGGTAAGTCGTGTTTTATTTAATTTAATGGTAACATTCGCAGGCTAATTCCTAATTACTTTCCTAACATTTGTATCTAAAAGAATGGGACAAAGCTTTGATTGTAATAATCCTTATGGAATTTTAAAAAATGCATTTCTTCGGGCATCAATTGGTTGCCCGTTTTCCGTATAATTTCTATATACCATTTTCATGTGAAAAAATGTCCGGTTTTAATTCAAAAGTCACATGACGCAAAATATGAATGTTAGAACAAGATTTTTTATGTACGACGTTATAATTGAATTTCGGATTAGGCTTGGCGAGCCTTACTTGAAAACGAATAAGTAGGTGGAGATTTTTTAAGACTAACAATCGATCTTGTTATTAAGCGAACAAGTGCGGTACTGGCAATAGTGCAGAGAGGAGATAAAGTAAAGACAAAGCGGGGTGGAAGAAGAAACTTTTTAGTCAAACTAACAGCAGAAGATATGGACAGAGTTGTTGCTATTATTGAATACAATCCGACGATAACACTTAAATACCTTCTTACAGCTGTTGGTTATCGTGTTTGCAATGCTACAATGTGCAATAAACGCGATGCCCGTATGATCACATATTAATTGTTTCGTTGTAAACCTGTGGCACATAATACACCTGAAATATCGATAAACGTAGAATCTTCGCTATGGATTACCAGTGAGATGTATTCGGAAAGATTCGTGTTGATGAAATTAACATATTTTGCAAGAGGGATTGTGGCAGTTCTATGGTTGAATCATGTACTATAATGCCATCTGCGCATGAAAAAGCGCTAATTTGAATGCTATTCGTGCTATTGATGGCGGTGGTGAGATGTTATACTGATTAAGAATCTTGTGGGATGAAGAACAAGTTCAAGGAATTTATAGCACATCTTCACGACGGTTAACCGCGGTTGCAAAGTGAAACGTTATATGGATAATGCAGAAATCCACTAGAACGCTGAAATAATTTTGAAAATGTTTGGCACGAGCATGTCGTTAGTCGGTCGATCCAACATATTCGCCGCAGCTTAACCCTTGTTAAGGGTCTTTCTCTGGAAATACGCTTGTTTGTTTACTGTGAAGGACTGTTTTGACAAGCCCTAGAAGAGTCCTGTTCCATTGGTAACATGGAACAAAATTCGCTCTTTCTACAGGCATGTTGATATAGTTGTTGTTGTGGATGTGGACTGCATCAATGGGCAGCCCCTTGCAGATTAGTAGGTAACTGCATCCGTATTAACTGACGCTATATCATTACTTTTATTGTCGAGTATTTCCACTTATGTATTCATATTTACGTTTTGTCGCTTTTAGTAGAGTATGTAAAGTAAAGTAATAGTTTATTCGTAAACCAAAGAAAACAAACAAGAAACAGAGCCAGAACCCAAAGGTACATCATTGAGAGGAAGCAAAGAAAGGGAAAAAGATCGCTTGGCGCATTCAGTACAAGTGTGGAAGGTGAAGGAATGGCGATACCTCAAAGAAGTTGCGAGAGCCTCGGTTTTGTGATGTCCACCCATTTTAAATTAAAACCTGACATTTTATAATGCCAATGGTATAGTTGTTTTCTCTATTGTAATGCTGTATTTAAAATAATATTATTGTGGGAAGCTGATGCCTATTTTGTACCGTATATTTGACTATCTTTTGTTTTTTAGAATTTAAGAAAATTGCAATTGCAACGGCTATCGGTTTTGCGATCATGGGATTCATTGGTTTCTTCGTGAAACTAATCCACATCCCCATCAACAACATTATTGTGGGCGTCTAATAAACAGGCTGTGAAAATGTGTACAGTACATTTGGACTATCTTCGTTTGCATTGATGCGCGTGTGTGTGTGTGTGCTGTAAATGAAGTGTATTGTCGGATTTACTGAATGATTTTGCATTATGTGATATTGTAACAGCCAGTGATCTAAACTGCGAATTTCAATTAGTGCAGTTATACAAAGTGGTCTATATGTGATTGACTGTTCTGTTGCTTTAGTGGTGGTGTAATAGATAGGTCAATAAAAGGCACACGCTCTATATATCACGAATTTCCTATAAGTATTTTATAAACACGCCGAGAAAAATAATTTTACATATGAAATTACAGAGACTTTATTAAGTTACATTTTACTCTCTATTTTCGAGTTTAATTTTATAAATTTGCACTAAGTGTAGAGAAATGCAGAAACGGTTTTAATGACTAGAAACCGAGGTCTATGTCGGTCCCAATGTCCAAAAGAATTCAAAGATACCCGAATAATTCATTAGGACAATACAGAGTAAATTTCAAAACATATTCGCCGGATTCTAAAATTGATTCGTGAAGAGATTTTCGCACCGTCATGGTAGCTACGATGGGAAATATTGACTATGAATTGACCAGTGAAATTCTGCGTCGAATGGTGCCTTAGTCGGGCAGATAGCGTTATAAATAGGTATTGGCTGTGTTTGTTCTTTATCTTCTTCGTTTGTAAGTAGATTTTTCCCTTACACATATTTGACATACTAATACCCCAAAATTTGTAATTTTTTAAAATCTCTTGACAGAATTTATTAAAAGCAGGTTTTTCAGTCGAATGCATTTATTTAAAGAATTGAAATCCCTCTGATTTAACACGTTTTTCTTAGATCGTTTCAACAGCGTATTTATAAAGGCATTTAAAGGTTGTGGCTTTACAAAACATGTTAAATTGCTGCTGTTCAAGAATGCTCTTATAAAAGTTGCAACCTAAATCAACAAAGGCCCGAAAATTGACAGATCACTTCAACTTTTCTTTTTTTTCTTTTACCCCGCGACAAAGTTGCGTGGCCGCTCATATGCGGTCTGATTTTGTTCTGTTCGTTCCTTGATTCAATGTGATATACTGCATTCGGCCGATCGGAAATGGCTTATCTCTCACTGGCGATCCAACAAATGATTGCGTAACTTTACGACTGGACAGGGTGAAGGGAGATGACAGTAGGAAAGGTTTTCGCACCGCCATGGTAGCTACGATGGTCCGATCACTGGGAAACCTTGACTATGACTTGTGCAGTGAAATTCTGCGTAGAATGGTGCCTTAGTCGGGGTGATAGCGTTAAAAATGTAGAAGAAGATAAAGAACAAACAAACACATAATCAGGACCTATTTATAAGTAGATATGTAAAATAGTGATCAACAAGCTTGTGTAACTTGCGACTGGTAGGATGCTACTCTTGTCGCGAATAAAATGATTTTTCAGTTTGGACTCTGGTATGCAAGCAATGCAAGAAAACCGCTCATTAAAAATATCTGAAAGTTTACTTTTGAATTTCACTTCTCTGAACCCAAGTAGCCACTAATGTCCCGCGAACATCCTAACTGTCATCCCACAAATATGTCCCCTAAATGTCTTATTTGTCGAACGTATGAACGTCCTGCGAACAACCATAAAAGAATTTCAAAAAGATTTTTAAGGCACGCTACTGTTTAATTCAACAGTAGCATACCGTCTAAATAACGCAAAATCTGATAAATAACCAGTTAAAGGCGAAGGTACATTTAACGACTACCGGTATATATCAATTATAATTCCATATTGTTATTATCAAATAATGAAACTAAATAATGCTGTAAAAAAATATGGATCGCTTCACGAATTTGCGTGTCATCCTTCAGTGGCGCAACCAGAAAATTTTCGAGGGGGTTCAGGTAAAAAAGGCGCATTCACCCCGTAAATAGGCGCAAACGTAGAGGGGGTTGGGAGCACGTGCCCCCCCCCCCCACAAAAATTTGGGCCTTTAGAAATATACGCCCTCTGCGTCT
>JAUYWV010110840.1:0-12537 GCA_032274565.1 Nematoplana nigrocapitula
CAATATCTCATTTTAACAGCTTTCCGTTTGTTTGACTTTCTGACCTTCTTCTGCATATACATATACACATGTAGAGCTCGTTCTGTCTCCTGACGTAGCAGCAAGCAGTTTGGATGATATCTGAGAAATATAGATAATCTAAGTAGGTATACATACCAAACCTGAAGTTTGGTAAACAAAAACCTATATTGAGGTGTGGATAAAAATCGGAGTAGCTTTGAGTTTAGTAATTTTTATTAAATTAATATTTTTATAATTTTATTAAAATAAAACTATGGCAGATAAGCCAGTAATTCAATGTCATTTAAATTTTACTAATAATACACCTACTTAATATAGACAAATGCAGATTTCATCAGAAAATAAATTTAAATTTCCCAAAGCACCCTGATGGATAATGCTACCAAAATATGAACACTCAGACGCACCAAGCAAATCAGGAATGCCTTTATATACTACAGTATGTTTGTAGTTAACCACCAAGTTAACCACCATACAGAAATTGTTGATCAAATGCCCTTTAAGCAATCACTAAGTTAGCAGTCATACTGTGTATTTTAATTTACCAAACAAGGCAGGGTCTGTCAGATAATAAAAAATGACAAAAAATATTGACTAATAACGTAGATATTAAACAAACGAACTAATATATTGCATAGAAAAACAAAAAAATAAATTCCAGTGAATTCTAAAGAAGTTTATTTGGTGAAGTTTTGGGGTGGAGCAGAAATACATATATACACAAAATGCAAACAGCAGATTGGCACCAGGCAGTTCCGCCAGATTCAAATCAATCCATTATGTACAGCTGCGACTGGTTACCCAATTGTAAACGCACTTCCAAGCCACGAACATCTTTCCGATTCTTTCGAACATCGATCATCCCATTAATCACATCGCCTGTGGGAGGTGGAATGAAGCATTTGTGTCAAATCTCAGAATATATCAGAGTAGCGACGCAGTATGTGTTTCGTCACATATATCGGAAAAGTGTATATACAAAAGTGTAGGGAGCACGATGCACCGCTATACATGTGCTTCATGAACATCGATTGTAGTCATAGACAGTTATGGCTGATTGTGACAGCAATGGGGCTCCATGTTCACAACATCCATCTGGTGAGGACTGTACAAAGAACAAGAGTCTACTGTCAGAACATCTGATGGAGACACGGACTGGTTTAAGATAGGACGAGGTGTTAGGCAAGGATGTGTGATGATGATGATCCCATGTAGCCGCCTTCACGTGGTGGGGTCATCCGACCGATTCCCGGTTGGCGGAGTGCTGCAGCCCCCCGGGGTCTCCCTTCTGGGTGGCGCTTGGGCGCTTCTGAAGGGGCCTTCACAGGTTTGTCTCCCTTTCCTTTTTCGCCTTGTCTCCGTTTATCCTTTCGCCACCACTTCATGACTTCCTCTCCCCCCCCGCCCCCTTTCCCCCCTGCCGGGTTTTTCTCCACTGAGTCAGGCCTTCGCCCAGCTCACCTGGCTCAGCTCCTCCTTAGACGTTGAATCGAATCCAGGGCCCTTCCCGGGCTACTCGGACTCTGGTGCCACCGGCTGTGCAGCAGACTGTCTACCGACGCCATCAAAGCGCTGTCGCAGTCGCGGGATACATGGATTCCTGCCCCCCTCCCGCCCTCCACAACCTACATACGTAGATCCCAATAGGGGTCTTTCCCATGTTGCGTCTGTTTCGCCCGGTGGGCCGGGGTTATTCGACCCGGTGTTCCTCCTGCGGTATCTGGTGCCACCGGGACTGCAGCGGCCTCATGATCGCCGCAGTCAAAGCGCTGGCTCGGTCGCGCGATCCCTGGGCTTGCCCCCCGTGACTCCGTCCTCTTCCCGGGGCGGCTCAAAACCGTCCGGCTCGGCTGGATCTTAGCCCGCCCATGGCTCTTCCCCCCGTCCCCTCCCCTCTCTGCACCGAACAGGGCACCCCTTCGGTTCCTGCAACTAAATGTTGCCGGGCTACGCAGTCGAAAAAACCGAACTGTTGAACCTCCTCGACTCCAATCATGTGGATATTGCTTGCCTCCAGGAGACCAACCTATTCGGAGGAGCAATTCCACCGAGGCTTAAAAGCTGGGAATTAGCCGGCAGAGTAGACCGAAATATACCAATCGGGACGGAACACCGAACACTACCCGCCATGGGGACGTATGCTTCCTGGTTAAGGAAGACATACAATTTGAAAGGGTTGACCACCGACCCCTCGCCCCCATCAAGACAGAAACTATACATAAATTGCCTACCTTGTTTTGCATCGATAGGCGTCTTTAGAAGAAACACAGTTTGCTTCCAGTGGGTAGGCGTCGAAAGGGGAGATGTGGAGAATGATACCTGACAGAAGAAAAATATAAAATACTGGCCAGTGAGAACTGTAACTTTCAAAATAAGACTAGTAGATTATGATAAAATGTTTAAAAGCAGGATTTAAAATAATAATGATTTGACTGTAAATACCAAACGTTTCATATAGCAATTTTCATGAGAGAGGAAAAGTAGGCGTTTCCTCCCGATTGAATAAAGCTTTTCATTTTATAAAAAATAAGCAAAACTCTTATTATGAAACATTACAGAGAACCATAGTTTTGCCAACTGAATATGGCAAATCAATAACTTAGCAACGTTTTAAATTAAAATTTACAATAATGAATTTAGTCAGCCATATTTGCAAGAATTAGGTTACCCCGAATATTGGAGAATGGAAGTCATTTTAGGCACGAAACGATCTGTAGAAGATATTATGAGACTCAAAGAAATTGAAAACACAGCCCAAATATAACAAAGCATGGAGTAATTTTTTTGGATTTTCATGATCGACCTAAAACAGAAAACTTAACTGAAGAAAAATTTCTTTAATATTTTGACCACTGATAAATACTAAAGAATATTCTTACTCCACATTGATTTGTGGTCAATTTTCTCAATGTTGAATTCAAAATCTCAAAGCAGATGCGGGCCGAAACTGAACAATTTTTTTAAACTTGTATCACTTATTAAATCGAAAGAAAAGGGGTACTGTCCTAAACAAGGATCAACTTTTACCATTGGGAAAGCTATAGGAAAAGGATTGGATGACAGGGAGAAAGAAGACTCTGAACATGTTTTGCTCCGATGCCCCAAGACAGCAGCCTTCGGCAAAGAGAATGCCATCATCAGGGAAGCGTATCTGTGTAGCATACCCAATAAGATCCTGGGTATGTCGAAGAAGAAACTGAGGCTTGACGCGTAACAACAACAGCCGGTCCTTGGCTATTCAAGGATACCAAATTTAGTATCCCTTGATAAACAAATAGGCAATATTTAAGGATGTTTTTGCAGGTGCTCTTTGGCCGTCCTTAGCGATGTTATGATAACAGTCTACTGTATTTCCTTCGAGTATTTAAAACATCTTCGAGATTGTGATTAAGTGAGTTTGTCAATACCTGCAGAGTCTACTCCTCACCTCATTTGATGACCTTCTCTTGGGGACAGTCGTGTAACCTTCAGTGCCTCGACGCACACGGTGTCTCCGGGGCCACCCTGAGTGGTGGTGCGAATACACCCGCTACGGGACATCCTGGTTAGGCTTGGGCATATGTGTCATGTTCTGTGAAAGTTGGGCCATTTGGTTAAATTGCGACCACCCTTCTGAGGCGCATAATGCCGTAAAAAGTCTGGGTACCGCTTGGGTGAGGGCTGGTGTCTATCTCTGTTGCATATGTTAATCACACAGCCTCATCTGAGGGATATTAAACGGTTTAGCATCCCTTTTAAGACACTATTTATGCACAGTCTTGAATAACAACAACAACAACAACAGCCTGAGTTAAACAGATTGCGTTTAGGAATATATATTGCATGGTGTAAACCGATATGTAGTAGATATTAACCAATCGAATGTATTTACCAAATGCTGAGCCTCCCGATCAAACTCTGTATCAAAATAGCCAACAATCGCTGTCAACTGGGTTCTCTCTTTGGTCACTAAGAGGGCGAAGTCAGACCGAAAATCGCTGTCGGACAACTTGGCCGTGAGCAAATCGAACTGGCGGACACAGGAGGGCTCCGTGGCCACAGCGGATCCTGCGACCACGGTCACTTGGGCCTCGGACAACACGAGCTCGGGCATGCAAGTCATTCGGAAGCCATAGACGTCAGTCCAAAAGTCCACATTTTTCCGCCTCAACTCGGCATCGTCGCATCCCACCAGATGAAGGCTGTAATGGCGGGGGAATATCGATCCTCCGGGCCGCAGATAACGGTCCCGGGCAAACAGAACCGAATCGAGCATGGACTCAAAGAGAAGAAAATACCCCATCCATTCGGAAACAATGACGTCGACCTGGATGTGAGAAGATATGAGCAAAACAGATAACAATAAGAGCTGGACAGTATCCAACGCTCTGATTTGTGAGTTTAATCCATACAATGATATTTTTACAAATAATGATTTAAGTTATATATCGTGGTTTTGATAAAACTTGTGCGTTCTTGAAAAAACGACTATTGCATGTAGATATATGGGTTTCTCTGTCAATTTCTGCAAACGCAGTACAGAGTTTCACCTTGAGATCATCGATGTTTTGAGGCATTTTCCGGTACACCAGCTGTTTTACGTGGTACCACATCCCAAAATTACGCGCTGTGTGGTCTGGCGAGCGTGGTAGCTATGCAATCGGTCAGTTTCTTTCCAACCGGCGACTGTTGAACATCTGATTGTATAAATCTCGTGCTAGTCTATACCAATGAGGTGGAGTGCTATCCTGTTAATATACAGATCCATTTTGGAATCCCCCATCTCTTAAAATACTGGTAACATATCGTTGGTTGGTTCTTACGCACTGTTTAGGCCTCAAATGGGTCATAACCATGCGCTGTAAGGTCGGAAACTCACCAAGATTAGACTCGTGGGAAAGATAATCGGAGACACAAAATATGTCGCGTTAGAGACGCCCAAGGGGCGCCTGTAACGTTGAGGCTACGGAGGCTCCCAATCCGTGCAGCCTATCTATACACGGGGACGGGAGCACCCTGCGCCCATGTAGTTCGCTGATCTTTACTAGCATAATCGCTTCACTACGAATCAGCTTAAGGCATATAACTCTCATCGCGTGAAGTTGACATCGGACGACTTGAGGAATGAGCCCGAAAAAGTCTTGACGGGTCCCACAGAAGTGGTTGGTCACAGTTGCCGTTTTACTTCGGTGTTCTGATCTAGTACCATTAATACTCATTGATAACAAAGCGTTACTGCCCATACTGTTTATATTATAGTTGGCAGCGAATTTAGTAAACATTTGGGATTTATCGAACTATTCACCAATGCAAAACTATCATTAAACGCCGCAGCATTAATTTCATTTCCATCTTTGACGAACACAGAAGCGATTAGTTGATAGTTGTCTATACTTACCTTATCAAAAGGCATTTCCACCTCTTCCAGTTTCCCTTTGACTAAGGTGATTTTGTTGTGAAGTTTGTTCTCTCTATAGGGAATAGAAAATCAATAAGCCCAAATTAATTCAATGTACTGTTATAGAGACAAAACGATGGCTTACAGAAAATTGCGGAAATTACGATAGCAATCAAACACTAGCGTGGTCTAAACAGAAACAATGGTTTGTTTTATAAAAAAGGCCAAAATTTAACAATCAGCGTAAACGTGTATAAAAATCTATGTTTCGCAGGTTAACTTAAATTTTGCAGTCTTGTCATGCGACTGGAATTATAAAGATTATAGAAAGAAAACAGTGATTTGAATAAATTAAAATAAGAACCAAATTAACGAAGTTAATCGCTCGGTTTGGGGTAGCTGAAAGCGACTAGAAAACACATCTAAATACTCTTTAGTCCAACTGTTCGTCTCGTCCGAGAATCGTTATACTTTTAAGGCAGAACCCACAACAGCTAACTGTAATCGTTATTCACCGTTACTTAAAAAATGTTTCACTGTCCAAAAATACGGGTTATTTTAAAGATCAACGCGGCATCCGAACGACACTGATCAGGAACTATCAAAGATCTGGAATATGAGGTGAGTTGGAAGAGCCGAACAAGTCCCTAGCAGACACGTCATTGTGACTTCTGGAAGAAGTCGGCAGCGAGGGAGTACGTCAAACTAAGAAGGAGGCTTGTTTATTATTATTAATTTTACCAACAGGGCAGGCGGACCAATCAGAGGTAGCAGGGGATGAAGGTAGGAGGCAAGAATACATACATTGGAGTGAACAGGAGAGTGTGAATAGAATGGTGTGAGAAGGGCGGACAGCAGGAATCAAGTGGGTGAAGTTGTGAGTACTAGAAATAAGAACTGTCCTTTCGAGAGTTCGTAATGACAGATGAAGAAAGGGATGGAACTATGGTGGTAGGGGAGAGGAGCGTTGTTGTTCGTTGTTGCGCAGTTTCTCAGGATACCTCACAAAAAAGTAGTTTTTGTCAATCAAATGGTTTCAATGTTATTTTATTTTTGTGAGAAACATTTCTGCTTAAATACCGATGTGTGAATTAAGAATTAGGAAGCAGGCGTCATACCGGACAATATCCATCGCCTGGTATATAATGTCGGCGCAGTCCACTCCGATAACCCTGTCCGAGCCAGCCCGGGCGGCAAACATGGACAGTATTCCAGTACCGCAGCCGAGATCCAACACGCGCCGACTTTGAAACAGACTCTCTGCGTTCTTCTCAATGAATTCGCCGTAAGAACCGGTTCGAATTATGTCCGCTGAAAAGCAATTTTTCAGATTATATTATCGACTGAAAGAAGAACAGATAAAAAATTGATGACCAACTGAAAAAAGATGATTAACTCAAGGGCGGATATCGAACCCGCCATTAGGAGGCAGGCGCCTTATTTGTGGCCAGGTCAATCTGAAACAACTAAAACCAATCTCAAATTCTTGAAAAAACGACTCTGAACACAAGCATGACAGATCCTTTTATAGAGATTCAAGATGATCTAAAATGTCGCTAAATCTCGTTTACCTCGCACTTTTGAAAGGACCATAAAACCAGCACGTAATATAAAACAATAAGGAATTCTAACTTCTGTTTTGTGAGAAGAGGTTCGAAAACAATGCGCACCGAATCCCTACAATTGTCACTAGCCAATTTCTTTGGCATTATCGTATACATATTGTCTCTATACCCTCTCTCGTCTACAGTACATTCCATAGATATTATTATTCTACTGTACATACCGCTAACAACCCTCTCTTCCTCTCCATCGGTCGTGCTCCCTTTTTTTCTTGTCCTGTGTGGTGAGTCTTGTCAGGTCGCCCGTTATTTAAAAATCTTCACCTCCCAAACATGATCCCACGCTTCACATTTCTCACCTATGCTGGTATCCAGTCAGGTTGTTGCGACTAGAGCTTTTTGTCTGGAAGGAATTGCTATACACGACTGTTTGTAAATCCCAAATCAGCTAGTCCAAATAGAAATAACACATTATCTTTAAATTTCGTAAGGTTTATTTTTACACATTCTCACCCAGCAGAAGGATCGTGGTGATCTTGACTTTTCGAACAAAAAGCGCATCGCAACGTCTACGCACGATCAAGTTTGTTAAGATTTCATATTGTTATTGCACACTGACGGCAAACCATGACCACAACTTAAGCTACAGACCGACCCGTACATAGCGTGCTATGAATGAATAAAAACAAAAGGTTGATGATGGTGAATAGAAAACACCTGTCTCACCTAGCATCTCGGCGTGTATTCCATAGTGACTGTAGGACTGGAAATAGGAATTATCCGATCCATTCGAGTGCAGATTACAAGCTGAGCGATCCACGGGTTCATTGGCGGTTTTCTCATTTCCGGATAGTATCTGTTTCATTGTGCCACTGCACAACAATAGAAAAGAGATGCCACTATATGACAACACTTTCAACTACATAATTATTGCCACATGTCATACGGTACAACCCTAACCAACAACATTTGGTATCCGGTCGGGTTCCCGATATGCTCTAGACGCCCATCTCAACAACTATCCGTTCCCATGATGAAGTCATGCGCGTGCCTGTCTCGTGAAATGTTTCCGCGGGTCATGGTCTTAATTGTACCCAGCAAAATTCCCCTGACTCGTTATAACTGAATGACGCAACTCGTAAAGTCCAATTAGGCAATTTGTATTTAGTTCTTAAATCTGTTTATAAAAATAAAAGGGCATTAATATAATATCACCGTGAACTTTTAATCCAAGATTCTAGAAAGCTTTATAAGGAAAAATTGAATGCATGTTCCACATAGACAAGTAAATATTTTACATGCTGTTCGGAGTATTTCGTCAATAAAAACTCCCTACACAGTAAAAGAAGGGTAAACAAATATATTCGGTACTTGGTATTTCGTATGACCCGGCCTAAACTGAACATTCCTATCTACGGAGTCATTTCCGTGTGTCCGGCCGGGTAAATCTTCCAGTTCGGTACGGTCTTCAAACAAACCCCAGACTAGCTCCAGGTCTGCTATACATACCGCATCTTCTGAATTATCTCCTTCAACTCGGCGTTCTCGGCACGTAGCTCGTTGATCATTGTTTCTTTTGATTTGGCATTGGTGTCCATTTCATCGTCAAAAGATATCCCAAGAGCTTCCAAATCTGCACAAATAAACGCATAAAGATGGGAAAGAATAAAAGAAATTCAAGACAGGAGCAAAGGGAAACGGCGATCGACCTAACAACTGCCAAGACCTGTCTGAAGCGCACAAGAAGTTCGGTACATGGTCGATCCACACCCCGGCCGTCACCGCGCCTGTAAACAGAACGGAAAGCTATTGGCGACTGAGGACCTCTCAGGTCAGGAAAAATTGTTCTTCGACAACTACGTGTGAGCCACTCTTCCCTAACTAAGGACGCCATCTCCCCCTGCTGTTTCGAAGACACAGTGGAACATCTGTTCAACTGCCCAATCATCCAACCCACCGGACTCTGCTTCTCGGTTTTGGACCCGACCTCTCTGGGGAGAACCCATCACGTCGACCTGAAATGGATCCCGGGCCACCGGGGCATTCGTGGCAAGGACGCAGAGGCCCGGCTAGGAACCACCCTCCCCTAAACTACCCGTGTCGACCTCACCTCCTCACGCGCTGCAATCACGCGAGCTGCCAACCTCACAGAGACGCGTCTGACCCGCACGCAGCCATACACCGCGCATGTCTCCTCGTTGCCCTCGTACAGCTCCGTACAGGACACTTCCCCCCCCCCTGCCCCTTCTGCCTCCAGACCCCGGAGGACCTCCACCACCTAATTCTTCACTATCCCTCCCATTCTGCTCTTCGTCTCACCCTCTTTGGAGACAATCCCTTCATCGCCATCCTTGCAGATGGATCAGAGCGCTGTCATTCCTCAATGGGATCAGATGCTGGCACGCCCCCAGACCGGAAAAAGACAGACACACAGACAGACCTCTCGGTCCTCCAGAGAAATCCCGCCCGCGTGAGGGACATTCTTCGTGTGGTTTAGGATGCTCGGGTGCACCCTGAATGATGTGGCAGGTAATAACAATCAACCCCAAACTAAAAATATTGTACTGTAGAGACGAAGTATCATTTAGATTTGGTTGAAATCTGTAGATACGTAATTAAATGAAAGAAAGGAAATTATAACAATTACAAACATTATAAAATTTGTTGTTCTTGATTGTTCTGATTGGCACATTGCCCACATCAAACCGATCCACAAAGAAAGGAAACCAGCAGGTATCGCCAGCAGCTATAGGCCAATTTCACTCACGAGCTGTATATGCAAGTGTATGGAGAGGCTGGTTCAAAAACGACTTACCTACTACCTCGAGGACAACAACAAGCTCTTCCCGGATCAGGCGGGATTCAGAAGTGGAAGAAGCACAGAGGAACAAGTCGCCACTATGATACAATACATACATGATAGACTTCAGAAAAAAAGAGAGAACGACAGCTGTCTTAGTCGACTTCAGCAGGGCATACGACAGAGTCTGGAAGAAAGGCCTGTAGCTCAAAATGGAAAGGATGAACATCCCGAAATGCGTCATCAAATGGACTAGTGGGTTCCTCTCCGATAGAAGAGCCTTTGTCACCTGGGGTGAAGAGATGTCAAGAGTTCGCAACTCGGTTCGGACAACTCCGGAAACGGGTGTTACGACATCGCCAGGTGACACCCATCCAGCAAGCCACGTTCCCAGGCCCGGGGAACTAGACGGAACTGGCGGGACTCAGCCAGCAATATCGCCTCCAGAGCGGGCATCG
The DNA here is from genome assembly GCA_032274565.1 of Nematoplana nigrocapitula. NCBI lineage: Eukaryota > Metazoa > Platyhelminthes > Proseriata > Nematoplanidae > Nematoplana > Nematoplana nigrocapitula. The sequence continues at coordinate 10,219 of JAUYWV010110840.1, forward strand.
CAGACGCCCCCAAGGGAGCGCCAGCGAGTCCCCCCGGCCCCATGGATAGACGCCTCAGGGATCGATATACACCCATCCCTGCTCTCCCCCACCACCAAAGAAGGCCTTGGAGACCATCGAGGAACTCCGCCCAGCCGACGTCCACATATGGACGGATGGCTCGACCACAGGGGGCATCTCCCAAGGCGGGGCGGGTATAGTCACCTTCATTAAAGGGACCGTTCCGCCACTTCCAGCGTATCGGCAGGCCGCGTCTCCTCCTTCCGGGCTGAGGCGACGGCTTGCCTCATCGGCCTGGAGTCAGCACTGGACCTCCCTGACCTGCATCTCTTGTCAGTAATCCGGTTGCTGACTGACCCTCAGTCGTTGATGCGCTGCCTGGCGAAGGGGGCCTCCCAACAGACCGACCCAACTTGCCAGAGGATCTGGGAGTCTCTGCTGACTCTGGCGGATCCTCGGGGCAAAAAGGTCGACCTTCAGTGGGTTTCAGGCCACTGTTCCCTCTCCGGGAACGAGGCGGCCGCCCGCGACGGCGCCTCCCTACCCCAAGTGGCGGAGATCGACCTCCTCTCAGCCCGCGCCGCCCAAGAGGTCCCCTCCCAGATATATTCTGCGGACCCTCACTGTCCCACACACCGCGCCTGCACCCCCTCTGCCGTCCCTTCGTCCTCCCACTTGTCTCGCGTCGACGCAGTGGCCCTTGCGCAACTCCACACGGGCCACTCACCCTTACTCGCCGCATACCTCCACCGTATTGGGTGATTATACTCCCCCTCCTGCATGGAGGCACCCCAAGATCTCACCCATCTTTTCCTTCTCTGCCCTGCTCACACCCAAGCCCGCCACCTCCTCCTCGGAGACACTCCTACCCTCGAGGTCCTCTCGGACGGACCACGCGTGCTTCCCTACTTGAGGGAGATCGGGGTGCTGACGCCCCCCCCCCCGACCGGGGGAATAATAATAAGAAGCAGGTTGACAACTGGCCAATCAAAAGCGCTCTCAAGATCATCAATTAGTTTACGACATCTGCTAGTCATGTGTGTACTGTATATGAAAGGTGCTTCGTTATTTCAACAGTTCGGTTTCTCATTAGAAGTCCAAAATTTAAAATAGTGTCTTTTGGTCAAGTTGAAACAAAGCAATTGTTGAACTGCACGAGGAGCAGAAGGTCATCCTGTAAGCACGTGACAGAAAATAAGCCAACAGTGAAAGGCTTGGCAACTTATAGTTGACGCTATTTATGCGAAAACGGCCCTTTTCAGGGTCACCTATAAAGAAACATTATAATTAAGGCGTATTTTACTTCTTCTATAGGGGAATCCTTGCCCAAATTACTTAGCATATATAGAGGTACTTAATTTTTCATTACCTATCAATTGAGGTAACTTAAGTTTTGTATTCCTAGCTACAAGTTTTAGTTGAGATTAATTTATCAATATACTTAGCCGTTTATAGTTCTTTTAAAATAAATTTTCCAATTTCTTAGTGATACGCAAGAAATAAAGCGCCGAAAGTTGATGCCAATGGATCGACCGGTTTATTGTATTACTGTGCACAGATGTCTTTACTGGCACTTTGCCATGCGTGTTTTCTGTAGGCCTTCTATAGGCAGGTTACTGTTGTGTCCTGTCAGGTGATCTTCGCGTGAACTTCCCTCTAGGTGCAGCATTGATAGTGTATAGCACTATCTCCTAGAATGGTCAATAGCAGCCTACCTACATTGTCTTATATTTGCTGGAAAAAGGTAGATCGATCTATGTAGACATAGCACAACCTAATGACTATACATTTCAAGTCATGCTATAGACCGATCTACCCCCTAGATCGATTTATAGACCGAATTATACATCTGGCCTCCGGGCATAGAAATATCCCGGGTGAGTGAGCCCAACGAATGCCGACTCTCCGCGGTGGCCTGGACCCCGCCCACGATGGACGGGCCGAAATGGCATTCACCTTCCCGGGTCACTCGGCGATCGATGTGACTCCTTCCTCCACAGGGAGTTGCCCGGTTGCTGGGTCTCGGCGGTCCTGCGCCGCCCCACCCCCATCCTCCGGAAGGGGTCGGGTAACAAACAACAACGTGGTGTCGATGCAAGAGACCGCACACTGCACTTTAAATTCCTATTGGTTTGACAACGAGTACTAAAAATAGAATTAGTCCCGACGTCAGGAATCAACGACTTTAAATAGATTATCTAGACGTCGCACTGCGGGGAATTCCCCGTTGTTTCGTTTTCTTTGGGTGTTAGAAAAAATGGTTTACTATTGATTTCAATGCAAATTCACGTAATTTCAAAGAGGCAAAACTACATGAAA
>JAUYWV010110851.1:0-12536 GCA_032274565.1 Nematoplana nigrocapitula
TTTTCTCTGTCAATTTTCGGGGTCAGACTTTCTTATGATCGATTTGTCAATTCCCTTAACAAACTGCGCTCGCTATATAGCCACACACTATACGGGTAATCCTACTAGTATGGTAGAATGAATTATGTGATATTGAAATGTCATGAGATGACTTCGACTTCATTGATTAACTTTATGAAAATCGAACACCTTCACCAAAAAATTAATACAGCGCAATTAAATATAGAATCCCTTATCTTTGATATAATATAAAAAATAAAAGGCAGTGTTTTACTCGCGGTTCATTGTATAACGAAGTACCATACTACCTAAAGGGATTAAAATTCTTTATTCTGCAGTATATTGATCTACCATTGCTTCGTTGAGAAAAATAATTAAACAAATTAATCAATACTGAGAAATACAATGTGATTGGTTAGTGGCGACTTCACTGCGCCGTGAGATGTTGTTCTTTACTATACAGTACATGGATAAAATGATGAAATAATTTAGACTATGCTACCTAATTTTTTAATTATAGGTATTCATAAACAAAATTCGCAACTTGAGAGAAACCCTCAACATAAAATCAAGTCAGTCACAAACAACAATTAGCCAATAGATTTTCGTTCCATCGCTATCGCAAAACTACTCGTGGTTTCCAGAACAGCGCTCCGTTGCCCGGATGACGACAGCGTCATCTTGCTCCAACTCTGCCTATACAGACCAACAACGCGACGATTGCCAAGAAATGCAATCGATATCAGAAGACCTTGTGCGGCGATTAGAAGATTGCTCAACACATCCAGCACTGGGGATCCAATGGGGATGTTGACCACCGGGAGTATCCAGACAGCGCCTAGAAGAACGCCCAGCTTCAATGTGACCAGAATGACCAGTCTGCTGCCCTGGTGGTTGCTGCTGCTATTGATAACCATGGCCGTTTGGCGCACAGTGCGACACAGACCGACCAGAGTCCAGATGTAGAGGACAAGAGTGAGGAGAAGAAGAAGGCCGGCTGGAAAGGTCATCCCGAGGAGAGTGGACACCCCAGACTGGAGCCAGCACAGATTGGCGTTGGTGTAGGAAATTTTTAATTTGCCACCCAAACATTGGCTGCCACAGAAGCTCGCCGCGACCAAACAAAAGCCCACAAACAAACCGGGGACAAGGTAGGCTGGAAGGGTCAACTTTAGGGAAGTCCTCCAGCAGCTTCTCCTGTTCTTCGACGTAGCGATACCGCCCCCAGTGCCACTCTGTGTGAATGCGCTCCACGTGGTTACGGACAGGCAGGCGCTCCAAGTGAAAACGCAGAGGGCCGAATAATGATTGGTCACTGCTCCCACAAGGCACCACAGATCTCCCACTGTCTTGCGGCCCGCTAGAGCCAGACTAAAGAAGAGAGCATAATTGAACAGGAGGCAGATGGAGAGATGCAGCGTGCAAATGCCAGGCAAAGTTCGCAGTTGATCGTACGAGGCATAGGTGGCGATGGTGCTGAGTAGGGCGGCCATGGAAATCGGAATGAGCAGTCGATTGACCCAGCTGTTCAGTAGTGATTGGAATGAAACTCTAGCGGGTGGTCGGCACCACTTCACCAACGCAAACGGTGTGCGAATCACCACCTCTTGGTTTGGTTGTGCATTCTCCCGGACAAGAAGCAGACGCCTTTTCATCGTGGCCTCTGATACATTTCTGCTAAATATCTTGTAGACAAGTTGGAAACACTGTAGCGGGAAATACAGACGGCGTTCTCGTTGATTCAAAATTGTGGCGGAGTTGTTATTCAGTTTGAGCCATCTGGAGATTTCCAATCGATGAATATCCTCCCTCAAGACCTCCAGTGAATTTATTTCTGATGGACTGGCTTCGCTGCTGTGAAACACTGTGGAACCATTACGAATTGAGATGACAAGCGATAGTTTGTCCTTCTGAAAATTCGAAACGACCTCCATAGATCTGTTGGACAACTCAACCGACATATTCTGACGTTCGGACAGATTAGAAAATAAATAAGAAAGTTCCAAATGAATTGCACTCTCATTGGATCTGTATCGGGCTCTCACCAAGTCAGTTTTGAAAAAATCTCCAAATTTTATAAATAGAGCATCGTGAATCTTCGACCAATGCTTAAGCATCAATTGTTTACAGACGAGAGACAGTGGTGTTTCGGGAAAAGACCACGTAAACTGGTAATCATAAATGCTTATATTGACGCTGAGTACACTGTCCGGTCGCAAACACTTCCGCGCTTCAAGGTCAAACACTTGGTCCGACTGGCATTTGGCAAAGAAGCAGTACTCAATCTCCTCTGACCCATTGGATGATCGTGTAACGTTTGCCTGACAGTTCTTTCCATAATCCTCATAATCGGATTTCGACACAATCAGATCTGTGGTACGCCTGAAATCGATGATCACTGCAAAAGAGGGTATCAGGTTTTCACCAAGCTGTGTTCCAACACCGCTGAGTTCTGGAATACATCTGACGCATTCCGCCTGCTGGTCTGCTGTCAGCGCGCAATAGACGTTCTTGTAGATGTCGAGATCAGTGTCACAGGGCATTCGTTGAGTGACCCGACAGAGCCAGCGATAAAACTGGGTCAGATTTCCATTGGTCGGCGACTCGAGTGACTCATCACCTCGGATAACCTCGCATTCGTGAATGCTAGAGTAGATATTTTTTATCAGATCGTCCGACAGGGCTGTTCCTCCGGACTGGGCGAGAGAAGCGGCCACAATCCCCGACGTCCAAATCTGTTGACAATCGCGATAGTACCTTACTGACTTTTCCGCTTTGGATATCCCTCGGCTCAACAATTCACGCCGGACCGACGCGTTACAATAGCGGAAATTCTTCACAGTTATCCATTGGCTGCTATCGGACGTCGCATTATGACACTGGGCGCAGTATCGATTTTTGTAGAGTCGGACTGGCTGGAGTCCTAGAACTAGGTCAAATATGTCGGGACCGAATTCTGTGCTGGTGGGCACCACCTGCTCACACTTCCGCCTCACCGTTGAGAAATTGTTACTCTCCACAGCGGCCACGGGGCAACGAGAGACAACGCCATACAACTTTGGGAGTTGGTTTTCTCCAATCAATGGAGTGCAGATATAGACGAAGTTCTGTCGTCGAAGGAGGTGACCTTGTACTTCGGGCCAGGATTGGTTCAAATAAGTGGGACAACAGTTTCCCAGCTGACCGCAGATTGGGCTGGAGATGCACGTTGACTGGTCGATCAGACATGGGGAGACTATGCTCCGGTTCATGGACAGATGATCTAAGTAGCCATCCACAAGTTCTGTAACAAAACCGATGATAAATTAAGTATAGATTCAATGATGGAAGTACTGGAAACATTGACAAAGGAATAAAATTGGAGGTCAGTTAATGAAAGATATTAGGTTAGACTATGACAAAGCAATGATGGTAAACTCAGAAGAACTTTGACAGTCTGTATGCAATTATAGAGCACGGGTATTATCAGAAAAGAAGCTTTCATTTACTCTCGGGCGGCGGGACCGTTGGTGCCAGCTACCCAAACCTTTGCATGGGTGACCCCCTTAACCCTGTGAGTAACATAGGGGGGGGGGTAAGGTTAACCTCCGACGTCATGGTCTAGGTCAAGGAGGCCAAAAACGGTGTGAAATGGCCGTTTCGGGCAGAAGGAAGCCTCCCACAGAAAATTTCATAAAACAAAAGTTGCGGGCACCTCCGAAAATGGGGGATCGGGCTAGGGCATGATTATGGTTAGGCATGTACCCAGCAACGCGGGTACCCACTGCTAGTTTTAATATATATAAATATTATTAATCTTGAAAATTGATGCGGATATATCTCTATTTTAATAAGTTGTATATTCAGGCCTACCATGGAGCCTAAAAATATAAAATATATTGTAGCTAAAACCGAAAACTCCAAAAAATGTTAAATATTTTAAATTTAGAATATATATTGTATATACAGTATAAATAAATAGTGGTTAAAATGTATGCATACCGCCAAAAGTATTCAAATTTATTTTTTAAAAATAAGTAAGTATGCCGATTGCAGTTATTCATTTGAAAGTGGTAGTGATGACGAAATATTCAAAGCAATCTTTTGTGACTCAGAAATAGCTAAAAATTATGAAATGGGTGAAACCAAACTCGGATAATTATGTTACTCACTATGGAATTTAACCTGTTGTTAAAGCGGAAGATATATGTGTTCTTGATGAAATTCCATTCATATTTAAATTTGTTGAGACCACTACATCACAAATTAGTACAATACTCTATCCTCCGACCTTTGTTTAATGTACAGTATATATAATGATATGTAGTGTTTCATCAAGTTTTGATAAAAAAACAAAAAATAACTTAAACCTAAAAAGTATAAAAGTATAATTTTTGATAAAATTTTCATTTTTATTCCATACAGTATTATATCACTCATAGTAGTACAGTATAGCATGTAGCAGTAATAAATCAATTTAATTTGCGGCCGACTTCTTAAATAATTGAAGCATCCTCGTATCTCTATGTGGAATAAGGGAATGAGGGCGCATCGTTGGACTTACCCGTACGTGTTCGGCTGATTGATTGCAGGTTTCAACAGCCTCGAGTTGAGAGTGAAACGCCGGCTGGTCCGCGAAGCGATGTATCCCCTGATTCTGCTCCACCTGAGTCGGGACTACAACATGATCTCCGACGAGTACAACTACTTCGACTTCAACCGGCGGGAGCGGGAGGTGATACTCCGGTTCTTTCCCACCTTCGATCGCATCGCGACCCATCTGCGCGAATCCGGACGACGGATTAAATTACTCAACATGGACCGGTTTGAGATGGCCCTCTTGGGCTGTGTGGAAATCGCCAGAAGTAAGTTTGAGTAAATTCATAGTCTGGAGATGAACGAAATCGTTCCCCTGTCCTATTTATTTTTTACAGCTTTTGTGATTTTAAAGCGCACCAGATATAGTTGTTATTGTTTTCACTAGGGATAGATAGGTCCGATTTGGTCTTTGTACGGCGGCTGAGGTTTTATTACCTCGCTCTTTCCTGCCTCAACCATCAGTCTCTCTCTCTTTGTACTAACAACTCATTCCCCAGAAGGGATGGGTAATCCACCACGGCTGTAATCACAACTTCATTTGAATACCCCATGCTGCTGTCTTATCGTGGGGAGGGGGGGTCTTGCTCCGACAGACAAAGTGTTGTGCTGAAGTTTCTTTCCTTTCTCCTCTCTCCTTTTTCTCTTTCCTTCCTTTTCTCTCTTTTTTCCTCCCTCTCTTAAATATACTGCAACTTTTGGTTGCATAGGGGAAAACAATTTTGAAATTTGATATGTATAAGATGTCAGTATTATTTTTATGACTTTAATTATAATCATAACATTTGTATCTTTCTCTTTACAATGAACTGTAAAGAAAAGTATTTGCTTATTCTTCTCTGCTACTATAATGTTATCATAATCTTCATTTCTGTTTTTGGACATTGGGATGGCTTAGTGCAAATGTGATGTATAAAAATTTAGGAATTTTGACATGATTGCATGTTGTTGTTGTTGCACAATAGATCAATGTTGTAAATTGATAGTGCTGACTGAAAAAAACAATGCTGTCATTTTTCTATAACCTAATTTTACATTTTTACATAGTGTTGAATGCACATGCTACGAATATGTAAAAATAGAACACTTTTGCATTAAGACTAAGCCATCCAAATATCGAAAAAGCAGAAGTTGAAGAGAGTATTACAATATTATTTTAGCAGAGAATTATCAACATATGCTGTACTTTATTTTACAATTGCTTTCAATCTCACAGTACTACTACAAATTGCTTACGCATGTTAAGTATGCCATGCGCTTCGTACATTAATCATCATTAGCTACCGTCTTCTTGTAGAAAGTTTGGCAACTATAACACGCCAATTGTTCCTGTTCTCAGCTTTCCCTTTTGCAATCCCGATGCTTTTACTTCCGCTGTATTTCCTAATATCATCTGCCCAAACTTCTCTTTGCCGACCTCCGTCCTGTTCCCTTCTATCATGCTTTCTAGAACCAAAGCAGGTAGCTGCCCTGAGGATCCTCTGATAACGTGCCATGCATACTTTATTTTTCTTTGGATGAGACTTACAACTGATTATTTCTTATTTCTAATTCTTTTCAAGACTTCGTCATTGGTCACCTTTTCTGTCCAGGTTATTTTCAAAAGCCCGTTGTAACACTACATTTCAAAGTTAAGGTTGATCTTACTTCTCAAGAATTCTTTAAACTTCCAAAAGTCACTTTTCCGCTTTTCAATTTTTCTTTTTACTTCTTCCTCGCATTTACCATCCTCTGTAATACAGTTTCCAAGGTATTGTATATTAAGTCACTTGTTCAAGTTCTTCACCATCAACTTTAATTTCACATTTTATCTTTTCATTTTTTGTCTTTTTAGCGTTCAGGCTGATTTCCAAAATCCATACATTTTTCATTAAGTGCATTAACCATATGCTGTAATACTTCCTTCCCTTCCCTTTGTTAAAAATATATGGGAATGTTGTGGGATTATATGGAAATTTTTTATCGAAAAACACTGCCCTCTATGTGCACATTGTCCCTATTTCTCTCTCCTTTGTCCTCTCTTTCGTTTTTTTCGTTTTTCTTTCTTTTCCCTCCGGGAGGTGCGAGTGCTGTGTGTCCCCTCGACCGGGATTTGCAAGATCCTCCGGTTTCTTGGAGGAATACAAGAAGCGGCATCCCAATGTCTAGGTGTAGCCCCCTTCCCCTATCGCACGACGACAACGACAACAGCATCTTTATATGGCTATTTTTTAACTAATCGACTATTATCTGGGTAGAGTAGACTATTTATTCTAATACTTTGCGTGTATGTATTTTGCATAGATCATTAGGAAAATTGATGAATATCAGGATTAGTAATCGTAATTCGCAATATACGTATAATAAGAAGCAGATTTTCGACTACAGACATAAAACTCATTTGTAATAGCCTGGGGCCACCCGGTCTAAAATCATCAAACAAGGACTTAGTGTGAATTAATTCTTACTAGAGCGTTGCATGACAATAACCTTACTCTACATATATATGAGTGAATGTCACAATGGGAAAATCACTAATATTCTATCTTCTGTTCTACTGTTGGACTTCTTGTATAAATGTGCGTCCACACAAGGCGATTTTAGTTGTACAACCGGAGTTCATAATAAAAAGAAGCGAAAGACTGCAGTTGCATTTATCTCAAATGAGCTTAAAATGAATGGTAATTAGTGCTGCATGTTAAATATACATTTTAAAAATACACTAAACTGCATAGTTTAAATTTATATTTCAGTTTATATAGAATTAGAAGTCATATAATTTAAATAAATATTAAATAATAAAACATATTTATACATTTTATAAAATATTTAATATATACAATAGTATACAATATACAGTGTTATACAGAAATACACAATAACATAATCAAATAATTTTTAAATTCGAGCCAAAAGTTGCACAAACAGTTGTACCTAAAAAAATCGCATAGTGTGGATACACTTTTGGTGACAATGGTCTATAGACAGTACAAAAGAAAACCTAACGTATTTTTATCGAGGAAAAGAAGAGAACAGTCACTTGAAGTCAATTCTTAATGAATATACAGTAGTCTTAGAAGGGAAAAAACCCTCAATATTCATAATTTCTATTGTTTTTGTCTAGCGTGAAGTCAGTTTTTGGAAGAATTATATAACCATTCGTTCGGATTGCTTCGAATCGATTAGGGAGAATAATAGTACTTTGTGAACTGCGATTTACTGAATCTTGAGGGGAAAGCTTTAGCTCATCACATCGTAATCAGGTCTGTGATTGTTCCTAAAATTCCTAAACTTTTAGCAATTTTCTAAAATCTGTCTCATCAAGAAGCTACCTCTTAGCAACACAATTGTCTATGATGACCAAGTGATTCATCCTGATGTCCAGTTTGTGCCAAAAGACTCAGTTCTCTCGCTTAAAAGGTTGGCGAAAAAAGTCCCCCATGTCATACCAGAAAAATCTCTTCAAGTATTGGTGGATGAATGGGGAAATTATTCAGCAGAGCACCTTTCTGGCCAGTTGCCTTTGGTTGATAACCTTGATGTGTATTGGTCAAACATCTCCAACCTGAAAACTTCTGCTGGTCTTGTTCGTTATCCAATGTTGACCAAATTTGCCAAGTCCCTCATTGTTCTGTCACATGGAAATGCTGACCCAGAGAGAGGCTTTTGTTTCAACAAGCAACTTGTAACAGATGGCCGTTGTTCCTTTATCTCAAGAAACCATACGTGGTGTCCGAACTGTGAAAGATGCTATAAATGCAGTTGGTAGCGACCCATTGGCAATCAAAATCACACAAGAAATGGTTTCTTCATTCAGACAATCTTCCCTGAAATACAAAGAAGCTTTGCAAGCATAACATCAATGAATATTTTATAAATATCTAATGTTAATGATATAAATCTTGTGGTTTTTATGTGTCATTGTTTAATAAATATGTCGTTCTAAATATATATTGTAATATTTTTTTTCTCTGTTTAAGGTTTTTTAAATTATAACGTATGTGTACCAATAAGTTGATGCAATTCACTTTTATTTAATGTAAAATTCTACACCACTACAGCCAATTTTATTTATATTTTCGTCCTAAAAATATTCCTAAAATTTCATTCAATAATTCCTAAAAAATTACAAGCCAATCACAGGCCTGAATAGGTAACTAGGAAAGTTGCCTCTCTGTTTCAAATACTGGAATCGCTGGATCAGAACAGGCAAGATATCGACCTGATAATTAGATGAATAGCAAAATTCATGGAAGTGGAACAGGGAAGGTAAAATATTAGTCACTTAATTGTCTCACTTTATAAGAAGATATATGTGCAACATCAAAGTGGTCGAATTTACACACGTTAAGACCAACTTATATTACAAGACAAACTCTCCCGGTCAGTATGTTGGAATCACGTTATTTTATAATACATTTTATCCACACCGTATAGCAAACCAAACTCTGGAAAGGAAGGAACACATCATCGTTACAGTAATATGCCAAAATTGTATGTTTCTGTACCGGGTGTCCTATAAATGATGAATTTGTTGTATCGTAATGGAAGGCGTTTTAATTTTGTCAATATTATATATCGCTCTTGGCATTTCTTACTAATCTCATTCTAAATTTAAAATCTACTTCCACGGGCGTATATGGCACTATATTTACAGTATCATTCGAAAGCTTGCTAGAATCATGCTCTATTCGACGAATATTCAAGAAACGACATTACAATACATGTAGTTATCTCTATTGAAAACCGATGGGTAAACGACTTTATTTTCTACACAAATACGCCTGAAAATAAAATTCAAATTGTTGAGCCCGCACAAACGACAATCTTGAATATTTTCAGCATATTATATGAAATCTAGAGGAGAATATTATATCTAAAAGGGAGCACTTGGCCCATATCAGTGGCGCAACCAGGGGGGTGGTCAGGGATTTCCAAACACCCCCTGGGACTATGGGGCCCCTGGCCTCTTACACACTATTCACTACAGGTGCACTCCTCCGCGGTCTATACGGACAAAAAAGCCCTCTCCATCTCACACCTGATCAATCGAAGGAGCCCCGCCTCACACCTGATCAATCGAAGGGCCCCCTCACAGTTGATAGCCATATACACTAACGAGAAAAAGCTTCTGGTACAAAAGTCTTTAGACTTTGTTTTACATAGTAAATTGTTTATTTTCAATTACTATGGGGCCCCTGGCCTCATACACACTATTCGCTACATGTGCAGTGCACTCCTCCACGATCTACGGACTAAAAGGGCCCTCTCCCTTTCACAGCTGATCAATTGAAGGGTTCCTCACAGTTGATAGCCATATACACTAACGAGCAAAGGTTTCTGATACAAACAATTTTAGGCTTTGTTTTACAGTACATAGTAAACTGTTTATGTTGAATTTACCACTGCGACGTTTGCTCACAAAGTCAATTCTGGACTAGAATTTATTCTTTTATCATGGACAAAATGACTACTTATATAGAATTCAGCATGTGTGATTGCTGTTATTCAACATGTATAGGTACATAGCTGCAAGAATTTATTGTCTGGTTTAGGTACCTACTACATGTAAATCTATAAGAATAAAAAATGCTATCAAAACGATCAGACTAGTACGTAATATTTTTCGTTAAAACAAATGCAATTTCGTTACAATAATAATTATAGTTTTAAGGTAAAAACTTGGGGCCCCTAGACTTGTGGACACCCCCCTTAGAAAACCCTGCGGTAGCGCAATAATTATTTATCATTTAATGAATGTTCAATGAAAAATTAGTTCAGTTTCAATAGTATTGCATTGCACAAGGCATTTTACTTACTTTTGTTGGTAAACTGTAAAATTTTCACGCGCGCAGCTCTTTCAATAATATACACAATTTCATATCCACTGAAAGCAGATTGAGGAAACATTATCTAAAATATGGCAGTTGCGGATTTTTTATCAGTCACTGACTTCAAATAGGAGGCTCCTTAATTTACCCCATTACTTTACATAACGCGCAGATGTAATCATAAATATTGGCATGGATTTGGCATGATATTGGGTATGGAATGAAAAGTAGCCGTTTTTACTCCTCTCGCGGGTGTGTGTCTGTGTGAAAATATCCCAAGTAGCCTCGAATGTCCCGCGAACGTTCTGCGTATGTCCCCCAATAGTCCCGCAACTCCCGGAACAATTGCGAACATCTTCTGACGATCAGTAAAAGGATGTTCAAATGGGATTTTCGCAGGATGTTCGCCGGACTTTTCAAGCAAAAATTGTTTCATCAGTTCATCATACTACTCCTTGTAAATCCGAAAGCTGCAGTATGTTATTTCAAAATTTCCTATGTCCTTTTCGATGTAAACATCAACGCTCATTAAATTTAAATTTCCACCAAGATACCAAAGTCAATACTAAAATTTGTTAAATTTCCAACACTAAATGTGAAATATATGCAAATGAGACATAGCAGTGTCCAAAGTACTTGTTTCGGCAGAGACTATATATAGTCTCTGCCGAAACAAGTACTTTATACCTTTAACCTTTATACCTTATATATAAGGAAGCCATGAACGACAACGAAATGTGCCTGTACAGGTTTAGAGAGTTTATAGAGAGAATCCCCACCCAATAAACAATGCTTTCCACTCCCTTTCTATCAACAAAAACAACAGCAGCACAGTTCTCCAACCTCCTCGTGGTGTGCTGTGGACCCCTCAACGGGGTACAAATGGAGACAATACGTGACGTGGTTCGGTCGATCACTGTGGGTGTTTTCGGGAAGCTGGGGATACAATTGTGCGCGGTATCTCTGACAGATGCTGTTACGCGCCGGGGACATCGAGAGGAATCCTGGTCTTGTGTGCGGATGTTGCAGTACGTGTGAGTACGTCGGCCAGGGGCCCCAGATGCGGTAGCTGTGGCAAGTTCGTCCATCTGAAGTGCAGTGGCGTGAAGAAAGGGGAGTTTTACCGCTTGGAGAAGGAGGATCCGGGCAAGTGGAGGTGCGGTGGGTGCAAGAGTGAGAAGGCCGGTGGAAATGAGGTGGTTGCGGAACAGGTTGAGCACGCGAGAGCCTATAAGAAGGAGTGTGCGAGGTGCAAAAGAACCATGCGTAGGGACCTTAAGGGTGTAGAGTGTGTTGGTTGCGGTGAAGAGGTGCACGCTGCGTGTAGCGGCCGGGCCAATCGGTATCGCAGGGAAAGAGGAGATCCGTGGATGTGCAGTGTGTGTAGCAGGGAGAACTTGGAAGACGGAGATGGCCAGAGGAGTGGCTTGTGCTGCCGGGATATGAGCAAGAACGAGCTACCAGCAGGTGGCAATAAGTGCCATGAGTGTGGCGGGATAAGAAGAAGAGGAACATTTGTGGAATACATAAAATGCAAAACGGTTAAATTCATTCAATGTGCGAAGGCGGGAAGCAAGATGCAGATGGAGACGATGAGCGCTCCGGATGGGAGTGTAACAAGTGCAAGGATGAGGTGGTCTTAAGAAGGCAGGAAGGCGCGGGTACGGTGAGAAACGAAAACTGGGTGCTTGGCGAAGGATGTAATATTGAAGCGGTTGGTGGCGAAGAAGGCAGACACAGATTAGTGGTCATGCAGTGGAATTGCGAGCACCTATTATCAAAGGTGGCTAAGTTGGAAGAGGGGTTGGAAAGGCATGAAGTGGATGTGGCAGTGCTGCAAGAATCAAAGTTGAGGAATGAGGTCGCGATGGTTAAAGTTAGAGGCTATGAGGTCATCAGGAAGGATAGGTGCAGAGAAGCGGCGACGAGGTGTACCAGAGGGGGTGGTCTGGTGACGCTCGTCAGGAAAGGGTTGGCATACCAGGTGCTTCCGTCGCAGGGTTATGTAAGAGATGAAGAGTCGAAGGTGGAAATGTTGTGTGTCCAAGTGATGCTGGAAGGAGAGTCCGAGTGGAACATTTGCAACTTGTATGTACCGCCTGCGGGAAGGATGGAAGAAAGAAGCGATGAGTTATCCCGTTTGCCGGCGGG
>JAUYWV010110862.1:0-12536 GCA_032274565.1 Nematoplana nigrocapitula
CGTTTCTTGATTAGCCGGACTGGCATCCGAACAATAAAATGTGTGTATAGGTATTACATTTTGTATTATCTTGTGTAATACGCATTTTTAAGAGATCGAAATTATATTATTACTCGGGATATTTGTTAACCCCCTTTGAGTTTCTATAGATACTGTAGGAGAGACATGAGTCTCCTCATAACCTGTATGTTCTTGTACTCAGAGCTTGTTATACGCCTTACACACCCTTCGTCCGTGGAGGGGGTGTAATAATTTTTCTTTTCGTATAAAGTTTATTCTGCATGTACCGCATATGCGATTATTAAGTTACAATTTGTACAATATACGTTATATGCTCTTTTAAATGTATACATGTTTCTATATGCCATTATTCTTTCTTTTTCAAATCAAGGTATTATTTAATTGATTAAGAATTACACCCAAACGGTGTATATTGACACCAATATGGTGAATATTGGCACCAAAACGATGTTAATTAAGAAATTGCACCAATTCAGTGTTTTTCATATTACACACCTTTTCGGTGTTAATTAACACCTTTTTTCTAACAGTGTAGTGATGCGGGAAACGAAAAACAAAGCTCATGATGTGATTAAAAATCACCTTACTTGACATACAGTGATTTATTTATTATGTCACAGCTCGTAGCAGAACGAAGTTCGATCTTCGTATCAATGGAAGCGATTATGATTCAATATAGAAAGACAAGCTTCACCATTCAGAGTGATTCAATTCGATTTTTTCATTTAAGATTAGGCAATTTCTGTTTAAAAAATCATTCACGAATAAATTCTACTGTCTATTTTATGCATTGATTGAGTGGGGTTAGTGAAATAAAGCAAAACCTCTCGTTAATTGTTTTAATTTTTCAATGAAAATAACAAGCGGATTGCCTATCTTTGAAAGGCTATATACATTCGTGTCTCTGTTTCGTGTAGAGTTCTCAGTATTTTCCCTCTTTTTAATTATCTTTCTTGTATCTCCTCATTTATATGTGCATAGGAGCAATAGATCATGATACAAAGCTTGTTTATTAGTTCCAATAGGATATCCGGGGAATACAGTTTTTATGTTTTTGTTGTTATTCCCGATCGAGGAGACGCGTCAGCGCCCCGTCTTCCCGGAGGAAAGAGAGAGAGAAACCGTAGGAGGTCCCACGGAATGCAGCACCTTGCCTTCCGCAGCAGGACAACCCGCCACGAGAAGGCGGGTGCATTGGGGCTCTTTATGATTATTGCACGTCTCATCGCACACTCGATTTCCGCCCGGTTAGGCATCAGCAATCCATACCTGGTGTCTGACTGCAAAGCAAATCAGCCTATCGTTTTGTACCTTACATGGAGATTTCCGTCCAGGTAAGTTGGCGCCATTTGCATGAATTCCAATAGCCAGGTCACCTTGTCGAAGTCACCACGCATGGGGGCCAATACCAACTGAATGCTATGACAGTTAGAAACCAGGTATGATAGCCCAACGAGGCCGAAACCGCGCTGTCCAATCCTCCTCTACTACCAAGCAGTTCAGTACTATATTCTAATCGTTAAGGTGGTCACCGGCTGCGGGAAACAGTTTGCCCTAACCGGTCAGACACTTGAAAATGGAAACTATAGGCAAAAATCACTGAACGAAGCGACCGATAGCAGGGGCGCTAAAAACCAGTTACCCTTTCCAAAGACAAATCTCTTCTTAAAAGACACGGCGTTGGAGATCGAACGTCCTGTAGTTAAGAAGAATAACGATCGATATGGACACTAAAATATCTAGATGGATCAATACAAAACTCAGTTTGTTGATGTTCCTTCCTAACCCAATTCTTCTTCTTTGTCTGTTGCTATCGTTTTTTGTCTTCTGCTTCTCCCGATGCTATTCTTTTGCTTTTCTGATTTTGATATTAAGTCTCCAGTTTTTTTGTTCTCCTGCTCCTTAACCTTTTAATTTTGCAGATTCCTCTACTTCTGCTTCTGCTTCTTCGTTTTCTTTATATTATTTCTTCATCTGCAACTGCTTCTACTTTTCATACAGATGATTTTTCTTCGGTGGCAGCTCCTTATTAAACTTTCTTAGTTTCGTTATCTTCTTCTCGTGCTCCTGCATCATCTTCTTTCGTTGCTTTTCCATCTTCTAATAGTAATGTTGCTTGTTAATCATCTTATTCTTTATCTTCTTCTCCTACTTCCTTATCTTCGTCTGTTGCTTCTTTAACTTCTTCTGTTGCACCTTTTTATATTTTCTGTTGCTTCTTTAAATTTTTATGTTGGTTATCTAACTTTTTTCTGTTGCTTCTTTATCTTCTTCTATTGCTTCAATATCTTCTTCCGTTGGTTCTTTATCTTCTTCTGTTGCTTGTTTATCTGTGTATCTATCTCTGCCATGCGTGCGAGCCTCCATAGCGAAAGCGACCGGGTCGCAGATTGGACTAGTCACATCAGGCCTAGTTATTCCCCGTGTGATGCAGTAGAGAAGCGTTCTACCTCGCCTACAGGCCATCGCCTTTTCCCGTACTGGATCTAGCTCCTTCAGTATTTATTTTTCAAGTATGGATACATAGCTCACTAACCTGTTTCATCGGAATCAGCGTCAAAGCGTTGCAACATGATCAGGCAGTCTTCATCCAACTGAAACGACAAAACCAATAGAAGCTAATAAATAACGACTCCCCACTCAACTAGAAAAACATAATTTATGAAATATATCTTTTTGCGACATCCATCGCATTTGGATGAAATATGCTTTTATGTAATTTGACACACATCACAATTTCGCAAAACTTGCACATTTTATTGAAAATATTTTTTAATCAGGATCACTTGCAATTTCGCAGGACTTTTACATGTTTTTTCAAAAGTTTGCAGGTCGTTTGACGCCCTGTATAAAATACAGTATATTATTTAGTAATCAGAGTTGTACGGGGTATTGCATATATCTTGTATGTACAATAATCAAATCTGAACACGATGCAGGATTTTAACTTTATATCTAATAGATCTTCTAGCACATATAGTTCCTTGTTTTTCGTTTGGCATTATTATGAAGAGTGATTTTGTGAAACACGGAATAATTCTGCTGATCTTGGCTGCCTTTTCGGCATAATCCATCAGCATCCTTCAACAGGTCACCTAATAGAGTGCAGTTTCAGTGACTGCTTTGCCCAGTCTGGAATACACCATTTTAAAGAGTAGAAAACCTATAATTTTTACTGTTAGTGTTGTTTTAAAGTACCAGGATTCTGCAAAGGACAGACTTTTACGGCAAACAAAAAATAGACGATTCTCTAAAAATACTGCTACTGAATAGTAAAGTACCATAAAGTATGTCGAACAAAAGTTTAAAAAATCCCATAACTACCATTAACATCAATATTAAAAAGAAACATTGCGACAAATTGTTACAAGTGCTGAAAATGGAATGTTCGCCAAGTCATCCACAAGTAAACAGGTAGCGAAGTTAATTACAATAACCTGGAAACGGGTCTACTGGTGGATAACTAGTCGATCATGCCATTTTCCGAATTTATTAAGTCATAACTGTATACTACTTGAACAGTAGTATAAATATACTATGCCTGAAAATGTGTAGTGTGTGCGGATATTTCTTGATTTTTTTTAAATTTCAAAATCCGCTCAGGAAAAGAGATATTCTCTGTTTAGTTTCGTATAGAATATTTTTTATATGTCACACGGATAATTCTCTTGCTGTAAAATAGTTTTGTATAAGAATGTCGTCAACTCATCGTTAAACAGTCAGCTGTTTAATTGCAGTGATTCGTCAACTACACTGGCTGGAAAAGTGAGGCATGTGTGTTGATATTCATATGAGAAGAGAGTTCAAGAATAGCAGCACAAGGGTTTATCTCCCTCACTCATAGAAGGGCCCATTAATTTGATAATTATAAAAAAGTCCAAAATCGGTAATATTGGGTGATTAGAGTGGTATTTCAATGCAAAAAAGAATGCAACACCAAATAGGTAACAGTTTTTGGGGTCACTTTTGTCGTCATAGATGTAAAATTAAGCGACTTGCCTGTAGTAATCACAACTAAATCATTGTTATTCAGGGTCCCTCTAGTCATCAAGGTGCCAGAAATATATCCTTCTGTGGTTAAAGTTCCCCAAATGCACCCAAAACCACCCCCAATGCCCATTATTTATTGAATATTTTTAAAAAACCACACGAATGACCCAGGCATTTGACCTCTCGAAATCCGGAAAAATCACATCCAAGTTCGAGATGTGGCCTAGACTGCTATGAACTCCTACTACTTAACAAGTTAGCAGCACCTGATTCCAATATCGATTGATGATGCAGAGCAACTCGTCGTCTTTCGTCTGCCGATGCTCCAACTGTTCAATTCGTTCGCGCAGTTCGCTGATCTCTTTCCGTTTATCGACCAGATTGTCGTAGAGCTTCTTGTTTTGCAGTTGGAGCGTGCGCTTGTCCATCTCTTCGATGGAGCGAATGCTGTTGAAGGTGATCGGTTCGAAACTGGAAAGGAACTTCTTGGGAGTGGTGTGCTGAGAGTCCCCCTGGCCCACCACACCACTGGCTCCCTCATCCGAGTGGGGCCGCTTCGACATGACTGCTTCAGTAAACAGTGGAAGGGGATGGGAGAACGGTCAAATAGATCGAAGCTATCTCTCCGGAGAGGAGTGATTAAATAGAAACACGAATGATGTTTCAATCGACCTTAAATTACTGACCACATTCTCATAGGCGCCTATAAATAAGGTGAAATACCAGCGTCCTTAACGCATAATGTACCTGTTTCTGTAGGCCACATGAAAAGTGCTTTGCTATTTCGAAATCAGGAAATTTTAATTTTATTTGACTGGCAGTTTTTTAGGTAATTAGCTTGACCACGCCCACTGTAGTTCGGCTTTCATAGCCTGCTCGTCCCGATTGGTGCATGATCATGTAGCTTTTGCTGGCTTTGACAGTTAAGGTCGTACAAGCATTGGATCACATGCCAAAATAACACAGAAAAAGGTAGAACTAAGAACTAAGCGTTATACAGTATAAGCAGGCCGTACCAGCACTGACGATTTTCCAATATTATTTACCATTTTACCGAGGCCATTATTAGCGCATCCTGGGCTTTAAGCACGATGCCCCATCCCGCTGTACTATTTGACATTCGCTAACACTCATCTGTCGCAAAGGGAAATTAGTACCACAATTAGCCGATACAATTCCCATCATGTTACAAGGACAGCTTTCGACAGTCTACCGTGATTGCGTATTAAATGTCGTATTTTAAAGTCTTTTCTGGTGGCGGTTAGTCACACACTTTTGACCACCACTAGATACCATTCCCTGTTAACATACAGTAGCTGATTGTCCCTTCGCCGCATTTCAGTATTACATTGTACAAGTCGAAACACCAATTCGATTGGTTGTTTGTTAGATAAAAAATTGCCTTTTCTTGCTCATGCACGAATTTAATTCCATTTTAATTGCTAGTTTTCTCAAGTACTATCCACATAATGCTATCGTCGAAATTTTAAATCAGTGCCGTTGCTTGTTTTGTACGAAGAAAACTTAACGAGCAAAAAACAGATCTCTGACAAATAAATTAAATTGGAAAAGCTTTATGAACAGACACGCTCTTACAATCATTCATTAGACGGCGATTAAAACCTATTTTTTACGAGCTATGTACATACCACTAAATGCAACTCCAGTTCGAAATGAGTGTCTCTGATAGCAAAACAATAAAAGCACTGAAAGACCCAATAACATGGCTGCATCTATAGCAAGTGAATGCTGCCAGAAAGCATCCCTATATAGAGAACAATACGGTACTACTGAAATGCTGTAACTGTCGGGTTTTGACAGCGCTGTTTCGGCCTCGTTTAGCCTCGTTGGCAATCCATACCTGCTACGGTTCATGCAACCGCCTTCTCGTGGCGGGGGTGTCCTGCTCCGGCAGGCAGTGCTGGTGGCAACCCACTTACCGGAAACCCACTTAACAAAATATTTCAATTCACATTTTATGGAAATACACCCAAGCTGGATTTTTGTATAACATGAATTTCTTCGCCATAATTTTCACAATTTGGCTTTCCGGTAAGTGGGTTGCAATCAGTGCTACCTGCGTTCCCTGTGGCCTCATATTTTCTCTCTCCTCCTTCTCTATTTCTTCTCTCACACTATTTTCTCTACTCTCATTTATTCTCTATCTCTCTACTCTCTTTAAGCCTTTCAGTAGTATTTTCTCGATTAGTTTTCTAGCGGGAATTCACTTGCTATTGGGGAAATTATCAAAAAACAAAATCAGCTAGGCTAGACAACAACTTACATTATACAAGCGGAGGAGGAAATCAAATCAGAAGACAAACACAATTGCTGCGTACACAATACCTGATTATATTTTAACTAAATAAAAAAGAAAAAGGGCGTGGCCCGCAACTCCCAAACCTCATCGACGACGCGTATCGTATCGCATGAGCGAGTTGGTTGGAGGGGGGGAACGTAGTAGCAAGTGGTGGACTTAGTTCAGGCAGTCGGTAGATGGATGAACAAGTGAATGGGCGCCAAGGAGGGGTGGGGCGGGGGCGGCGGAAGGCAATTACTTACAACGCTGTACACTGAATAACATGTGTTGTGTAGTAGACTATGCTTGCCTACTTACATACTGTACACTGTATGGTGGATGGGGTCGGGGCAATCAGGTCAAAACACCATAGAGGGGTTGCGGGCAGTGGGAAGGGGGGGGGGGCTGGGGAGACAAATATCCTAGCGTAATATCTGCAAAAATTATATCATTATACAGTATATGTATAGAATGACATGCAAAATTGGGGGATGGCGAGTAGAGACCGTCGATAGCTGCTGGTTTAATCGAAAAGAATTGATCAATATATCATTTGGTCCTGGGCCAAGCAATATAAATTTACATCCAAAGCGCAGTAAATTTAGTCCTCGACCTATTTCTAGAAATTGAAGTAAGCACCTAGTATAATAGCTAAGGATACAAGTTAACTACTGGGAACGCTAGCTAGCTTGAAAAAGAGTTTTCGCGATCAGGTCAACAGGAATACTTTCAAATTCTGTGGCATGTCATATCAGCGTCTAGAGAGAAAAATGAACTTGGTGAAGACAGAGCAAACTGAAAAGCTAGTCAGCAATTTCTCCCTCCTCTCCTATCATTCTGTCTCATTTGTTCTCACAACCCCCTCTCTCTGACGCGCTCCTCGACCGGGAATCATAACATCTCAGAGAACAACTCACCTCTAAAACCAACGACGACTGCGTTATCTGCAACAGAAGCAACTATTTCATACCTCCCCCTCCCCCACACAAAACCAGAGAAGATTACCACCATGGATTTTTTAACACTACCAGGATAGTTTTTGCTAACCAACATCTTCAGTAACGAAGTACCAACTGACTGTGTGACTTACTAAACACAAATTCACTACGCTTTGGATTAAATTTAATTCACTATCTAGCAATTAGGCTAAACTCAGCAGCAGTGGACACCTGCAACACCATCGCACCTCTATGAGCAGAATCGAAGGTTTCTACAGTACAGGCGACTGGGGGCCTGTGGCGATGAATGAACGCCTAGCTCTCACAACCCGCCTGAAATGGGGCTGCGGAAATTTCCCCTACACCCGCGTACGCACGCACGCAAAAATGCATCCACGATTGGGCTGAAATTGTGTTTTTTGTACAAACCCGCCGATTTGGGTTGGGTTTGTGGGTTGGAAAATGGGGGAGGGGACGATAAGATAGCAGAAGTAAATATAAAATAAAAATATAGTTAGATAGAGAGAGGACATTCAAGCAAGAAACCAAGTAGAAAACCAGTCCATTTGTAAAAGCATTTAAGAAACCAAATGACGACGATATCATATACATAATCAAATTATTCAACTAGACCAGGTCACTAGCCACCACCCGCTATCACCAGCTCCGCCACACATCTGTGTTAATAGTAGCCCCGTGTCCAATAACTAGGCCACTCGTCTAAACAGGCAATGTATAGGACTAGTATATGCTGTATACAGTGCACCATAGGACATTAAAAGTTCATCTTATACGTTTAAAGCTTATTCTTTCTGCTGAATTGCAAGTAATCTGCCAATTTATAATTCACAATTCTGTTGTACTCGCAATATAGGTAGAGCAACAGCGTTGATTCCGACTCCCGGTATTACAACAAATGTAAAAATTCTGGTTAAATTGGCTAATCCTACCGCTGACCTTGCTGGATAAGCTCGCCTCCAAAAGACAGGAGAACGGCAAGGTCGCTCTCTTCTTTGTCCTGGTTCGCATTAAAGTCTAAGCCACACTCATGACACAAAAGTACACTGAAACCCAAAAGGCAGACACTTTGTCATTTTTCAACGAAACAACGCAGCTTTACACTGTAGTCCGTTTCAAAAATAAAAAATAGTAGTAGTCCTCTGCAGACGGTACTGTGCATACGAAACGGTGTACCGAATTTTGTTGGCAAGACTCAATAATTATTCGATGGAGACATTTTCTCTAATACTTCGAGGCATTTGGCTATTTTAAAGACGTCCCCAACTTCTAGCAGGTGCTGGTGATAGCAAACAGAAAAAAATACACATTGTGACTGTTTGTTTACCTAGGAAAATAGTAGCAAGCAAAGATAGAAAAATAGCTCTTTTCTATGAAATGAACAACAATCGGGCAGTTCCTTACTCGCGTACACAGAGAGAATCAAGTAGAAAAAACACGGTAAAATATAGAAAACAATTTTCATTTTTCATTTATTCATCAGGATTTTCTATAGAATTAGTCAGTGACTCATTCATCGCTCGTCCTTTGTCCTTTTTGTATATTTTCATTCATTTTGAAGCATTTCCTTTTATAAAAAAAACACTGGGTCTGAGAGAGTAGGGAAAACAAACTGACCCAACCAAACCTTCGGATTTCCCGTTTGACGAACAACAATGAAGAGAGCGGAACATCAGTCAATTCCATTCGTGTGCTCTTAGTTTGTCTTCTTCTTGCCTCATTTTATCTGTCTACATTCCCGAATAAGACTGGCGTTCCGCAATTAGGCGCTAAACCCCACAAGAAGTTCTTTTTAACCGCGCTTTGTCAGGTTTCCTGGGTAATAACTGAAAAGGAAAAATAGTGAGAGGAAGAAGGAAAAGGGGAAGAATGAGGAATGCCAGCGAGGGAGGAAAGGGATTTTGGCTAACAGACTACAATTAATAGAAAGAGATAGGGAGAAAAAGTATTAAGGTTCCCACCACGACTCCAGGTCACTTCAATCGACAACGGGTAGGCGGGTTGATGCAAGGAGAAAGGGATAAATTTCTGTTCCGTTTAGTTACCCGATTGTCTCTGAATGTGTCGTTAACCAAATTACGTAAATCTGTAAAAGAAAAACGGGATCATCATCATCATCGTTGTAGTCGTGCTGGATTCCTCCTCGTCGCGACTACTTCTCTTTGAGAGGAATCCCATCGGAACCCTCCGATAGCTCAACAGCAACGCCTCTAAAATGTCAGTCACGAGTCATGTGTTCTGATTGAAGGCATGGGTAGAGGAGGCGAGAACTAACCGAAGTTGTTGTTGTACGAATTCCCAGTCGAGGGGACGCCTCAGCGCCCCGACCTCCAGGAGGAAAGAGAGATGTAGAAAAGGGAGGAGGAGAGAGGGGAGAGGAATGAGAAAGAGAGAGGGGAGAGGAATGAGAAAGAGAGAGGGGAGAGGAATGAGAAAGAAAGAGGGGAGAGGAAGGAGAAAGAAGAGAAGGGGAGACGAAGGAGAGAAGATGAGAGGATAAAAGAGAGGAGGGGAGAGGAAGGAGAAAAACTATAGGAGGTTCCGAGGAACACAGCACTTTGCCTGCCGGAGCAGGACACCCGCCACAAGAAGGCGGCTGCATGGGGCCGGGAGAATCGAGTGAAGTCGTCGACAGTCTCGAGGAAGAACTTGGAGAAACAACAACAGCAACAACCAGTCCCCAGTGCGGCGGCATCACAACCTGTCACGCGACGCGAGCAGCAGCAGTAGTAAGGAGGGCCTCACTGCAAATGTCGTGCCGGCGCGTGAATAGGTCCGGCGGCTGGCGTGGCGGTCGGCCCCGCAGGATGAGGCGCTTGCGGATGGTGATGTTGGTGGAAGGCCGGGGAGGGATGATGATGATGGAGCATCGGATGGGAAGCACCGCCGCCGCTGCCGAGGTATATGGGGAATCCGATACCGCCTGTGATTATCGGACCGCCGGTGGTGGGCGCCGCAGTTGGGCAGGGAGCGATCACAGCCACACCGCCTCCGCCGCAGCCGTTTCCCGTGTCCATGTCCTCGAACTCGTCCGCCCGGATGAAGGGGGCGTTGGCCGAGGACCCGGCAACCATGGGGATCATATCCGGGCCCAGAGCCAGATTGCCCATTAGGCCGGGGGAACTGCACATGTACAGAGAGAGAGAGGGTGAATAGGGGCATAAGTGCAAGCTCACTACTCGTTAGTAGTACAATTGCTTATGAAATTTATTAATAAAAAATCACAAGACCAAGAGTGACAGATGAAGGTCACACACCTCTACCCTATCCAAGAAACTAATTTGAATAAAAACTCGCTAGCACGGGAGAAATTAAGGGGTTCATTTTTCAGTAAAAATATCACCGAACCGTAGAATACAAGAAGTACCTGTAAGTAATACAATACAGTCTTTTGAATAAAAAATCCAAAAAAATATTACATCCTACTTTTGTGAAAAGATGGATGGATTGACCAAAAGAAGACATGAGAAAGTGTTGAGAAAAAGGAGCGAGAACGATCAAAACCAAATGATGCAAGGAAGTCCGAGTTCACATGAAGATTGTGAGGAGAAAACCGAACGGCAGGGAAGCTAGTGAGGAGAAAACCAAACGGCAGGGAAGCTAGTGAGGAGAAAACCGAACGACAGGGAAGCTAGTGAGGAGAAAACCGAACGGCAGGGAAGCTAGTGAGGAAACAAAGGGAATAAAAGACACAGGATAAGTGTATATCAGTTAGTTCATTCCCTGAAAGTTCACTGACCAAGAAGGATCTCCGGAGCGAGGTGAAACAGCTGAGGGACACCGGTGGAGACATGAGCAAAACCAAACGAAAAGAAGACGTCGGGTGCAATGAGTGAAAAAATGTCACAACTGCCCAGACAATAGAATTATACACCTAAATTACCAAGGCGGATAGATCAAACAATTAAACACATTCAGATTTAATTACAGTATTTGTCGGGTCAGATGCGGCCTGATATGACCGGGGATATCTGACGAGACATAATTGTCA
Source organism: Nematoplana nigrocapitula (assembly GCA_032274565.1). Lineage (NCBI taxonomy): Eukaryota > Metazoa > Platyhelminthes > Proseriata > Nematoplanidae > Nematoplana > Nematoplana nigrocapitula. The sequence goes on from JAUYWV010110862.1 coordinate 11,258, forward strand.
GTGAAGACTTCACCACCGTCATGAAACTCGCGCTAATAGAGGCTATTTCAGAGCAGATAAACGGAGAAAATGGGACTCACAAAGCGCAAAATGCAGCCTTATGCTGGAACAAGCCTCCAACACTTCAACACTAGGATGACACTCACCGGTGAAAAAACACCTGACCTCACCCACCAGAATCTATGCCGAAAAGGCTGGAATCCTCGAGTAACTTCGTATAGGGAAGAGAGCATGCTTTCATAGATTCAAATACAACATCGAGCCGAACGACATCTGCGCGCACAGCAAAGAAGGCCTTCCTGAAACAGCCAAGCATCTTCTCCTCCAGTATGCAACTTGCACTATAGCCAACGGGTACGTAAGGTGTGGTAGCCTTTCCCAATTGCCCAGGAAAATTTCAGCACCTGTATGCGTATCATAAAATTGCTCAAGAAAATCCGCCACTTTGATTGATCGCAAGGATGGGTCAGCCTGCCACAACGCAACCGCCTTTTTGTGGCGAGGGTTCCAGCAGGCGAAGCGTTGCATTCCATGCGACCTCCTACCGTTTCTCTCTGCACCCGGAGGTCGAGGTGCTGACACGTACCCTCGACAGGGGCAGCCTAGGTGTGAACGCCAGGACAAAGAAGATCGAGACTATGGTCATCAAACCTACCTGCCCACAGACATTCCGCTCCGCCTCCGCGGCCGATCGCTCGGTTCCGACACCCAGGGCTCCCGGAAGAGTTCGATGTGGACCTTGGGGTCCACGTAGGTGAAGCCCTCGAAAACATCGGCCACGCTTGGGGACAGGGGGGCCCCGTCGTCCGGACTGTCGACGGGATTCTCCCTAGTGAACTTGGGATCGAACAGACTGACATCTGTGTCTGACATGAGGCAGGGCTTGAAGGGGGGCTCGACCGCCCGGTCGTACACGCGTTCCCAATTGGTGGTCCGGAAGAAGGGGTGATGCCTGATCTCCTGCGAGTCCTCGGGACCAGCGCCCAACCGATCGGGCAGGTTCCGCTTGAGCAACTGAGACAGAACAGAATCAATTAATCAATAACTCTGATATCACGGCGCACAGTTTGTCGCCATATCCGCGCAAATTAAGGTATAGAGGAACTAATCAGTTTGGAAGCGAAATAAACAAGACTGGACATCCGAGCTTCTCAAATAAGAAATTAAACACACAAGCGGAACATGTTCTAATCAGATGGCAGGTTACGACTTAAATCAACTTCGAAGTCGTCATCAAAGCTTACCAAGACGCTATCCCTCTGATTGGTCACCCTTGGGG